>APFE031710456.1:9445-28510 GCA_000404065.3 Pinus taeda
TTTTTTTTTTTTTTTAATTCGAAGGTGTATTGGATTCATATTGGTAGGGGGTTAAATAATGTGATTTTTAGAGGTATTTTACAATATTTAGTCAAATTAAGGGTATGGTTGAGTATGCCACGAATGCACATGATATATCATAGGTTCATTGGGTGAAGTCCCCATGGAAATATCTTCTTTATCATGCATCTTTAAAGTTTCAAATTGCATTCTAAAACATTAAATTTTGGCTTTCTTTACCTTGTTTTCACCTTCATAGAAGCTACTCATCTTGTCCCAAATAGATTTTGCAGTAAGGCAATCCGTGACCTTGACTATTTATGATTCAAGTAGGCTAGCAAGTACGACATTCAAAGCTTTAGAATTACTTGTAAATTAAATCTTCTAATCTCTAGTAATCAGGGCTTGGGGATTTTTATATTCTTCTTCCACTACATCCCATACATCAACACCAAGTGATTGAATATAGGTTTTCATTCTTACCTTCCAAAACACATAGTTTGTTCCATTGAACATCAGTTCCCTTTTGGTGTATCCTCCTTCCTAGTTTTCCCTGGTGCTTGATATTTCTTCCAGTTGTTAAAAAGATCCTAAAGCAACCTAGCTACTCTGATACCAATTGTCAGAAACCATGACAATATTGAGAAGGGGGTTGAAAAAATATTGTGTGAATTTTAAAACTTTATTTCACTTGTAAATAATTTGGGAAACCAATAAAAACTTCAACAACAATTCATATTAGGTTCACAAGAATCAACACAAGATGTACAACTATCACACATATATTCTTCTAAATTTTTTTCAATTACATTCACAGAGGAAATCTTCAAGTTATTGTATAATGTTCTTTGGATTCAACAAGAAGGAAGCTACTACTCCCTAATTTTTAAGTTATCACTTTACATAGTGACAATGCCTAACTTTACAAGATACCGCTTGCTTGACCTCCTCGATTCATCTTTTACACCATTTTCAAACTTAAAATCATCAAGGCCACTTCCTGTCATACTAAAAATAATTTCCTCCTAAGTAACATACCTCAATCACCACCAAATCACCTTAAGCAATCTATGATCACTGGAAAAACCACCATACACACTAGTAACAAAAGCATTAACCTCTAAAAATTGTTAACACACCCTTCTTGAAACTTGATTATGCTCATATAGAAATTGAGCTAATATTTTTAGTTTTTTTATTAATTTTGAGTTAAGTTCAACTCTTTTCCATGAACCAATTCATATTTTTACTCATCTAATGCTTTTTTCATGTCTTCTAAATTTGATCTTGAAGTCTTCAAACACTACCCTCTTGTCTCTATAAGAAAATTTGAGTTAAACTATCCAAATTTTCAATTCTAGATTTTTATACGTTTTAGCAGATTTTTCTAAATTTGGTGCACCATCAGATTAAGAAAAATGCTAAATATACAACCAATTATATTATTTTCTTCAAATTTCCCCAACCGCCACTTAGTTGTGGCTAAATTGTTCACCAACATTAGTAAACTATTGGATATGGCACATTCCACAAAAAAAATTCTAAGTGCTCGAACACTTGTTTGTTAATGCCTTCATCCATTTGACATAGAGTTGTGAAAAAAACCTTAATGAGCTTAGGGGTTGAACAAGGTTAGGGTTTTAGACATTTCATTTTCCACTGACTTCACAAAGACTCTACTAACCCAAAATTCCTTAGCATAACTTTCAATGTTGGTCGAAAGATCAGAGGTCAAAGACCGACTTGCTTAAACTGTTATGTTCTGGTATTTTCCTTTAATTGGCCTGGAGACCTTATTGGATAAAAATCATGACCTGCTCCTAATTTTTCAGTTTTTCACCAAAAACCAAATACATAGGAAACATCCCCCAAACAGGACCTCTGGCCTGACTATCGAGGTTTTTCCACATCATCTTGCTGACATCATCCTTGCCACATGGCAGCTCCTGAGTGGTGCCACGTGTTACTTGAATTTGGCCCACTTGGACATCCAATAAGTCCAAATCATCACGCCACTTGTCGTTAGTCCACATTACCACATCACCTATGCCTATGTCATTCTGACATCATCCCATACCTTTGAGTTTCTTTCATCGTGCACCATTATGGCTCCACTTGTTCTTTCACATCACCACCTTGAGTCAATCACAATGCACCATTTTTCATGTTGTAGAGGCTCCAACATGTTCGAGGGTTGGGGGTCAGGAATCGGCTGATTTCTTTGTTGTGTTGCTACACTTACTCTTGAACTTTGACTAGGTTTGATGACCTGACTTGCCAAAGGTTGGAATAGGTGTAGGTCAAAGGTCGGGTGGTTGGCCCATTCCCTTTATTATGTGTTGCCGAACTATCCTGAATTTTGACGGGCTTAATGGCCCTACTTGGAACCTTGACCTATTTGACTCTTTTTACCTATTTAAGTCTTTAACATTCATATGCAATAAATTTTGATCCACAAGGAATTTTTTAGACTTCAACATATTGTTGGAAATCTCTATCAAATATCTATCCATCTAAGTAGTTCCTATGTGCACTTGAGAAGATATATGATACTAAAAATGGCTACAAAGTCTTTGTTCCTTTACCAATCTTTCCTTTGCCATACTTGAGCTAATATTGTTCCTTGACCATTGTTCTTGGAACCATCTCTACCTTTCCCATCATCTTCTTTTCCATTTCCATTAATGACAACATATTTCAAACAAACAATTCTTTCAAACATAGAGCTTCGGAGGAACGGATCATTAAAATCAAAGGTAATGTGGCAAGTTGGACCTTCAGATTGCTAAAGCTAGTAGGTCTATTGGTGCTACTCAAAGCAGTCATTAAGGTGCTTTCTTTCTACATTTTGTAAGCTTTAATAGGTCCATATGTCATTCTCTCAAATATCTAAAACACACAAAGAACCTTTTATTAAGGGGAGTGAAAACCAATGTATGTTGGCCTAGATGTATTTGGAAGAGTTATGTTTTCTATGATTCTATCGAAAATTGGGTTAAATAAACCTTACCATCCTAAGCACAATTCTAGGTGCTAAGATAATTTCGATATGGATGCAAGAAGGGAATGCAATATGGAAATAATTATGGAACCACAAATATGGCAGCAATATTCCCAAGCACATTCTAATAATACCAAGTCTTCGATTAAGTGGTTCCTCTATATTGAATCTAGCACAAAAAAGTATGCATCTTATCAAACAAGATTATTTGTAGGAAGTTTAAAATGGTGATAAAAAACTTTTTTTTAGAGGATTTTTTTTAGCAATCCCCTAAATTCTCCAATCAATAACACTTGGATAATGTCCAACCTCAAATTCAATAAGGCAACAAGTTTAGAGTTGCGAAATATTTGGACCACAATCAACCCAACGTGCATTAGAGATATTGGATTCGATCTAATCATTTGACCTCCCATCCCATAGAAAGAAACTAGAATTCCTTTTGGTAGGACCTACAAGAGAGGACCATACATTACTCACATAATCTAGACAAGCTACATTGGGGGAGAACTTCGAGGGAAAACTTCTCCATCAAAGAGGGCTATCATCTAGAAGAAAATACCTCAGGCAAACCAGAAGAATTAATATTGAATAAGATATGGAAAAAAAATCCATTGCCTAAAATATTTCTCTTTTTGTAGAATTTAATAGAAATTTTCTACTATTGATGTATTCGAACTGAAGAAAATAGATTAGAAATTTCCTCTATTGTCTTGTGGAATGGAAATCACAATTTAGAAACAAATGCAATGACATGAAACCATTAAAATACCACAAGGACACAATTATTTACAGGTGAACCCAAATGGGGAAATCCCCGCAGTTTATTTTCATTAATTAGATGAGAATGTGAAACTATTACAATGACTTGCTTCAAATATGAAGCACGAGCGACACTGTAAACTTGTTCTCCTGCTAAATTTCCTTCTCTAGCCAAAACTTAGCCAATTCAAGGCCCCGACTTGTTCCTATTTCCTTGTGCAATATTGGAGTAAATTAGTTCCTAAAAGGTATGAATTTTCTATTATTTTCTTGCACAATTCCCAAGGAATGATTCACATGCTTAATAGCCAAATCTGTACACTAAACTAGTATACAATTAAAAA
The DNA here is from genome assembly GCA_000404065.3 of Pinus taeda. Lineage (NCBI taxonomy): Eukaryota > Viridiplantae > Streptophyta > Pinopsida > Pinales > Pinaceae > Pinus > Pinus taeda. The sequence continues at coordinate 13,553 of APFE031710456.1, forward strand.
TTACAGTGTGTCTTTACCTCCACTCTAGCTATGAAATTTGAATTCCATGCATGTCTAGGCTATTTTTAGGTGATCTATTAGTTTGAGTAAGAGTTCTTTGAGTTAACAAGGGCTCTTCTACTCAACTGACCTTCCACTAACTCAACTAGTCACTTGAGCTCATTTAATCGAGTCAAACTGAAAATAATTGAACTAGATTGTTAAATGTTAGCAATCACTAGATGCACAAATATAATTCTAACCTCTAACTCGAATTTACTGAGCTAACTAGTAGACAAGGCCATGTCACACAATTTGACTACAATCTAATTCATCCTGTTGATGTGGAAAATCAAATTACTAAATTTGAATAGGGAACAAGTCAAATTTAGCCTTTCTTGCTACATTTCTAACACTCCCTCTTATCAAGAAATGGATTTTGCACCACCACTATCCTGCACTTGTGGAATTCAAATTTGCCTCTTGATAATTCGTTTGTCAAGATATCTATGTCTTGTTCCTCAATTGGAATGTACTGTAGCATCATAATTCTCCTCTGCACACAATCCTACAAGTGATGGTACATGATATCAATGTGCTTGGACCTGTCATGAAATATTGGATTCTTAAAGAGTTTAATACAATTCCAATTATCACAATATATCACCATCAGATCCATATCTTCACTGAAAAGACCTACAAGTATTTTCCTCATCCATGTGGCCTCACATGTTGCTTGATTTGTAGCCATGTATTCAACCTCTACTGAGTTGGGTTCCATAGACCTCTATTTCCTGCTATACCAGGAAATAGCTATAGACCCAAAAATAAAGATAACACTTGAAGTAATTTTTATGGACTCTCTACCCAATCTGCATCAGCGAATCCTTGGAGCTGCACTCCCTTTAGCCTCCTGTACCATAAGCCATACTCAATTATGCCTCTGAGGTACTTCAACACGTGCTTTGTGGCCTTCCAATATAGCTGGGTAGGCTTCACCATGGATTGAATCAACTCATTAACTGTATAGCATATGTTGGGCCTTGTGTTCACCAACGATATCAAGGATCCCACAAGCTACCTCTAGATGGTAGCATCTACTGCCTCTCCAAAAGAGGCATCCTCCTTCCTCCAGTTTGCAGTTAGAGGAGTTTCCATAGGCTCGCAGTTCTCCATGTGAAATATCTAAAGTATTTCATAGTTGTCCTTCCCCTAACTCACAAACAACTCACCATGACCGTGCCATACTTCCAACCCAAATAAGTAATTCATCAAGCCCATGTCTTTCATCTCAAATTTTCTCACAAGGCCCTCCTTGCAAGAGTAGTGATGAGCCTCATCATTGGGTAATTATATGGGCCTTAATTCACTTCCTAGCTTAGTAACCTTTCTCATAACTTATTACATGTTTTTTATTATATTTTGTTTATGAGGTGAGTTAGAGTTGGATATTATGCTTTGTGGACTAATATGCATTGAATTCAAGATTAAAGGAGAAAATCAAGGAATTTTGGCAAAGACTAAGGTCAAAAATCAAATGGGACAAGGGAGAGGGATTTTAGGAGGTAAATCCTCCTCATTCACTACTCCTCCATTCGAATATTCCTCCATTCATCACATCAACTTGGAGTGCAAAAAACCAAATCATGAGGATTAGAAGGCATCCGAGCAAGTGAGAAACAAAGCACTAGTTTATCTCGAGTTTGGGAGCCGAGTCTCCTTGATTTTAAGGAAGTCATTAGGGACTTCAGTTGTATAAGTATAAAGGCCTAGGAAATCAGTAGGATTTGGATTTTTATTGTAAAATTCTAAGATATTTTCGAGTTGCAATACTTGTGAAAGTGCTATTGATGTAATTTGTTGTTTTCGTAATAAGAATGAGTTTCATTTTGAGCCAACACTGAGTTAACTTAGAGGGCTTAAGCTCTTGTGTTAGGGACCAACCCTAGCAACCAAGGCTCCTCTTTATTGTACATGTATGTTTAGTGTAGATTCATAGCTTCATTGTTAATTTTCTTTTTTGATGCATTTCCATTACAAGCAGTATAGATTAGATTGGTTGTTTAATAATTTGTTTCCATTTGTGCCTTATTTCAAGTTGAAGATTAGCAGGGATAAAAAGGATCACCACAAGGTTGTCAGTGGGTGTCTTGACCTCACTTTCTCCCTCTGGGATCATGTCTTGAGGAAGGGACCCTTAAACAACCCCAAAAACAAATATTTGTAGTTCTTTTATGAGCTTTGGAGTTTTCTATCTTTAATTTAGTATTTGGTTAGTTTTGTAAGGTAGATTTCCATTGTCATATTTTTCATCTCCTTTTCCATAGTAGATCTCATCCATGCTTCCATTCCCTTCAACAACTTTCTTCATACATAGTATAGGCAGTTGATTCATTAATTATGCTTTTCTGGTTTATGAAAAAGTATCTTGTTGCATATCTTTTTGGAAGACACACATGTTTTATGCAGAGTAGGTGCTTCAGGAGGAGACTAATACTTCATAGCCAGCAACCACCTTCCACTTTGTCCGCCTTCTCCATCCCTTGTTTTCACCATCATCTTCACTAGTTTTTCATCATTTTTCATAGAAATTCTTCCAAGCACATTGAGCGAATCCAACCATCTACTATCTTGGATATTGAATCCTGAGTGATCCTAGACCTTCTGCCAGTTCATTCCACCCATCACACACCTTTCCTAAGCCTACCATCACCTAGAAAACCTCACATTTTTCTCTCGGATGTATCCTGTAGGTTTCTAGTACATCCTGTAGGTTTTCCTAAAACGGCCTGTTTTGAGGCTGAATTGATGGGAAACCTCTAGGAAGTCACCAAAAGCCTCCCAGGGGTCCTCAACCCCACCCAACCATCTCATAACCCTTCCAACCATCCTCAAACATCCTTAATTCACCTGTCACATCCATAAAAGAAATTAGTTTGAACACTTGTTTTGCATGAAAAGACAAAAAAGAAAAAACAGATTTAGTTCAGTCTCTTTACTTGCACATTAGTGTTGTTTGATGCTTCTTACTTCTGCAACTTAGATAGTAGCATTTGTTTCATTTTGATTTAGCATTTCTGCCTAGCATAGCTTCTTAAATGGTTAATTAGGGAATGGTGTGATTTAGCATTACATGTCAACCTTCTCCATTATTGCAGTCGAGTAACTCTCTCTTACAATAGATTTGCCTTTCTTCCATCAAAGAATCAAGCTTCTTCTGGCTCCATAGAACTCTAGCTTGGAACCCCAATGGTCTCTTGCTAGCTGAATAGTGACAACAGGCAAAACCATCACTTTTACTCATGCATAGAACATTATCACCTCCAAGTCTCTATGAACCCCGGGTTGATAAGTAAAGTTGGTAGCCCAGGAGTTGCAGCATCCTTGTTGCAATACTGACGCTCATCACTTTTTGTCGCCGTTGTTGAGGTACTGGTTCATGGGTTTACCTGGAGATAACATCACAACTTGGGTTTAGATGCCGCATGCCTTTAACAAAAAATATCGGGACTATTGTCGGTCGAAAGATACTAAGGAAGAAATTTTCAGGATGACCATAGGCAATGAAGAATCCGTAGAGGATTACGAAGAAATATTCCAACTTAGCCACAAAAGGGCCAAGTGCACACTTGACCCTGAGTCACTAAATCTGGTCTTGGATACGGGAGTAAGGGATGATCTTTTGGATACCTTACATTTGTTAGCAGGAGGATATATCTACCAATTACCCTATGAGGATATCAAGATTGTCTTCAAAAACCATTCTAGGGTATCTAGGAAAAATGGTAGGGGTAGTCAACCTATGTTCAGTACATCTACTTCCAATTCATCCATTAAGGGTGAAATTGGAAACATGCTGGAAGATTTCAAAAGTGAGATGTTGCAAACCCTCACCTTGCAAATGGACACCATGCACATTAAGAGGAAGCAGGATGAAGTAGAGAAAGCCTTTGCCATTTTTTGTTCTAGATGCACCAGCATGCATCCTAGGAATGAATGTCTATTGAACTCTATTGAAATTTTCTTAGTCTATGAAGAATACCACTTCACAGAAAAGTGCCCTTCTTTGCTTGGACTCAAAGTTGTATATTAAGGCGTTGAAGGGGTCACTGAGCAGCTCTGCTACATTAACCAAAGGAGACCTCATGGGCCTAGACCATACCAGCAGGGCATGCAAGGGTCATCCCATGCATATTACAACCCCAACCAAACCTCAGCCATACCTTCTTGGGGACCCCCTGCTCATCCTTCTTGGTCTAAACCCCCTCCTTGGTCCTTTGCATCTCAGTATCACTCCTAGCCAACCAGCCAGTCATTTCAACCTTATGCTCTGCCACAACCTCAGTGGAATGCACTACTCCAGGGGTGGATGCCCTAATACAACAATGCTCCAGCTATATTTCCTCCATGACCTACCCAACCACAACTGCTACACTCTTCTCCATGCAAGAAATTCCAGATGCCTACCCAGCCAAATACAAAACCGAACAATAGGCAGGCTCAACAAGTATACAATGGATAGACATCATATCTAGCTTATGCTGTGGAAATCCAGGAGATTAACCTGAGATCTAGGAGAGTTCTCCTAGATAACTAACCTCCACATCCACCTAGGGAGGTTGAGGAAGAAAGAGAGGAAAAAAATCTTAAAGTAAATCCACCCTTTCTTGAGAGATTAGCCCAACCACTCTAGCTTACTCTAGAAGAGACTGTACTTCTGGGAGAATTGAAAAATCTATGTGTAAATATTCCACTTCTCCAAGCAATAAAATATGTTCCTATTTACAATAAGTTGATTAAGGAGAAGTACTTCAAGCATCTAGGGAGGCGAAACAAAGATGCCCATACCATTAATGTCATTGGGCAGTTGTCCGACTTAATGTTGGGGTAGGTAATTTGTCGAAACTATTTGGACCCTAGAAGCCCTGTAGTATATGTACACACCAATGGCACCATTGTCCCACACACTTTGATCAATATTAGGGGTGCCATTAATGTGATGAACAAGGACACTATGCTCAAGATCAACCTCTAAGGTTCATTGAGGAAGACCATAATAGTTCTGCAACTTTCAGACCATTCCATAATAACCCCTGAGGTAATTGTGGAAGATGTCATGGTATCCATTGAATCTGTGGAATGCCTTGCAGATTTCCTAGTTCTCTAGCCTAAGGCTGAGCTTACTAGTTACCCTATCATCATTAGGAGACCATGGTTAGCCACTGTCAATGCTTACATTAGCTGCAGAGATGGGAATATGACCATCAAGAATGGGCATATGTCCAAGTAGTTAGTCCTATACCTTCCTGCTCAACCTTCTCTAGAGCATGACTTACCTTTATGGTTGGAGGAGGAGGAAGAAGATGAAGTTTATTTTGCCCAACTTTATACTTTAGAAGCAACCATGGGAGGAGGACAACATGATGAGGATGACTTGATTGAACACCTACTCCAAAGTACAACTCCCATTTCATCGCCCTTAGAAGGAGCAGTAAGGGAAACCCAGAACAATCATCCAATTGACTTATTCTTGGCCGATTCCAACCCACTCTATGTCAAAACCATAGTATTTGGCCTAGAGAGAACCTTGAAAATCAATCCATCTCTTTCTACTCTCTAAGAAGAGAAGTTATGTAACATGCTAAAGGAAAATCCAGAAGCCTTCGCTTGGAGTAACAACGAAATGTAGGGAGTACACCCCTCAGTGTGTACTCAACACATATACATCAAAGACGACTGCAAGCTGGTCCGGAAACCACAAAGGAGGATGAATCCATCTCTTAAAGATATAGTCAAAGAAGAATTGAAAAACTGCTAGATGTAGGATTCATTTACCCTATCTCTAACAGTGAGTGGATCTCTCCTTTGGTGTTAGTTCCCAAGAAAAATGGTAAGTGGAGAATTTGTGTCAATTACGGGGAGTTAAACAAAGCCACAAACAAATATCATTGTCCTCTACCCTTTAGTGACGAAGTCCTAGATGGCTTGGCAGGGAAAAGTTTTTCTCCTTCCTAGATGGATTCAGTGGGTACAACTGAATCCAGATCTTCCCGGAAGACTAGGATAAAACCACATTCACTTGTCCTTAGGGTATTTTTTTCTATAGGGTCCTTCCTTTTGGCCTATGTAATGCTCCTGCCACTTTCCACAGAGTATTCCTGAGTATATTCGCCGAGTTAGTCCATGATGCGGTGGAGATTTATATGGATGATTTTACACCTTATGGCTATCATTTTCAAGAAGCTTTGTCTAACCTAGGAAAAGTAATGCACAAATGCATTGAAATGAACCTATCTCTCAGTCCCAAAAAATGTGAATTCTTGATGACTGCAGGGATTGTGCTAGGTCATTCAATATCTCATCAAGGACTCTAGGTGGACCCAAACAAAATAGCTATCATCCAAAGGGTTCCACCTCCTCAAAAGAAGAGAGATGTTAGAAGTTTCCTTGGGTTATCTGGACACTACCAAATGTTCATAAAGGACTTCAACAAGTTGGACTCTCCTTTATTTGGTTTGTTGGCCAAGGACTAAGTTTATATGGTCAAAACATTGTCAAGGGGCCTTAGACATACTAAAGGATAAGTTAACCACTGCACCGATTCTCCGAGACCCAAATTGGGCACTCCCCTTTCATATTCATGTTGATGCCTCACACAATTCCATAGAAGCAACCCTAGGTCAGATAGATGAAAGACTGCCTTATGCCATCTATTTTATCAGTAAGAATTTGTCAAAGGCTAAACTAAATTATACAGTGATCGAAAAGTAACTCCTGGAAGTTGTGCAGTCATTGAACAATTTTAGGCATTATATTATCGGCTATCAAATATTTGTGCATACTGACCATGCTGCAATCAAATATTTAATGAACAAACAAAATGTGAATGCTCAAATTATAAGATGGTTACTTTATTACAGTAGTTTGATCTAACCATTGTTGGTAAGCCTCGTAAGGAAAATGTTGTTGCAGACTTCTTGTATAGAGTAAATTTGCTTGTAGGTGAAGAAGGAATGGTGGATGACCAGTTACTGGACGAGCACTTATTTGCTATTTTAGTTCTCTCTCCATGATTTACTAATATAGAAAACTATTTGGTATCAACACAGTTCCCACCAAACTTGTCCTCCAAAGAAAAGAGAAAGATAGTTAGAAAAAGTGTCCTCTTCACTTGGATTGCGGGAAATCTCTTCAAACATGGCCCAAATCAAATATTGAGAAGGTGTGTCAGGGAGGAGGAAGTCTTTGACATACTTTTGACCTACCATGATGGGCCTTGTGGAGGTCACCTTGCAGCAAATAGGACATCATTCAAAGTGTTACAAGAAGGCTATTATTGGCCCACTCTTCATAAGGATGTGAAAAAATACACTACTCAGTGTGATCGGTGCCAATAGATGGGAAGGCCTACTCCAAGAGATGAAATACCTTTGCAGCCTCAAGTGACTTTCGAGCCATTTGACAAGTGGGAGATGGACTTCATTGGGCCTATTGATCCTCCTTCCAAGAAAAAACAATACATTATTGTGTGCACTGATTATTTGACTAAGTGAGCTGAAACCAAGGCAATTAAGGCAACAACATAGGAGAAGGTGGTTGAGTTCCTAAGGGAGAATGTATTCTACAAATTTGGGTACCCCAGAGAGCTGGTCAGAAACCAAGGCAGCCATTTTACCTTTAACATGATTGAAGACCTACTTAGCCATCACAAGATCAAGCATAGAACCTCCCGTCCCTATCATCCACAAGCTAATGGGAAACTGGTCTAGGTGATCAATAGAGCACTAGAGGGCATCTTGACCAAAGTGGTAAGTAGAAATAGGAAATATTGGTCAGATAGACTATTTGAGACCACTTGGGCCTATAATACCACATGGAAGACCACTACTGGATTCACACCCTATGAGATGGCCTATGGGAAAAAGGCCTTACTATCTATTGAATTTGAGTATAACACATTAAGGATGGGAGCCAAACTAGATCTGGATCTCAGCAGTGCACAGAAAGAGAGATTGTTCCAGTTGAATGGTTTGGATGAATTTAGAATGCAGGCCCTCCTACATACGAAGGTAGTTCAAATTCAAAGGAAGATTTGGCATGATAAAAATATCAAGGAGAAGAAATTTTAGGAAGGTGATTGGGCGTTACTATATGAGTCTAGGTATAAAGACTTCAAGGGAAAGTTAAGGACAATATGGCTAGGACCCTTGTTGTAGAAAGATTCCATGATAATGGTTCAGTGCAAATCAGAACCATAGATGAAGAAGCCATTCCCTTGCTTGTTAATGGACACCGATTGAAAATTTACAAGAGACCTTTATCAAAACAAGAGTTCATTGATGATATCAATAAAATAGTGATGGTAGTGGAGAAAGTTCAAACTCCTCCCTCATCAAATCACTGAGAAAAAGAAAAAATAATAAGGACTTAGATGAATACCTCCATGAGGTGCCTGAGTCCCATCATTGGGTTGAAAACCTCTTGAGGTGGCTCAGTGGTGTCAAAACAAAGAAAAGAGAGAAAAAAGAGAATAAGAAAGATCCCTGTGTGAAAACGTCTCTTGAGGCACCCAAGGAAAACATCTAGGGTCAAAAACTCTTGAGGTAGCCTAGTTGTTTTTCAAATATATATATATATATATATAATTTTTAAATCATGAAATTTCCATTTGCAGGCCAGTAAGAAGGACGGTTAAGGAGAAAAGGAGGATCACAAAGAGACCCCTGTCACACACATATTTTTTTTTTCCACTCATTACCATTCATTCCTAGATCATTTCTATCAATTTTTCCACTCCATTGCTTCAGGTTACAAAGGGACTGTGTTTTCTACAGGATCCCTTGTATTCCTATGTGATGCCCTAAAAACCTACAGGATGATCCTGTAGGAATTACAGTGACCCAGAAATCCTATAGGAAGAAATCATAAGAAAAATTAATGACTTGCTAGGCCAATAAGATTCACCCTCTTCATCATTCAATCACCACACCTTATCCACCATCATCACCCCTGTACTCACCATTAAAAAAAAAATCAGTTTCAAGAGTTTTTTTTTTCCAGTATTCGAAAAAGGGGAAACATGGAGGAATAAAGAGCATCACGTGAATATTCCTTGCTCTCCACACTCCCATTCTTTCTCTCCATCCATGTCACCATCCTCACAACCCCAACAAAAAGAATGATCAAGAGTTCTGAAGGAGAAGCAGCTATAGGACATCTTGTAGGAAATCCTGTAGCAACCTATCCCACAGAATACCAATCATTCCAGCAACAAGCCTCCAACATGATGATCCAGGAGCTCCAAAGCAGCAACATCGCCATCTTCAACCATAGGTACCTGCACAAATAAAGAAGTCATTAGAAAAGAGTAAGAGGAGGAAAAAGAATAGCATGCAGCAAATACACATAGCAACACCTCTGGTCTTCGACAACTGCAGCATAACATTGGAACCACAGGTAAGTATCCCGCTCGCTCTCTCATATGCATCATGTAGTAAAAAATGTAAGGGTTACAATATAGTTGGTTTATAAGTGAAAAGGTGGCCAGTTAACTTGGCCACCTTTGTTCAGTCAACACATACACAACAGGGTGTCCTCTCACACATGGCTGCAATCAACTAAAAGATAGAGAATGAGTAGGACAAAAGTGGTTAAAAATACAGATGCATAAGGTGGGACCTAATTACCAGGAGGGGGGAATGATGAGGTGGTAGTGGGGACCAATGGTCCAAAAATGGAAACGTACCTTTGCTGCCAGCACACCACCTCACCCTAGATCACCATAAGAGGAAATAAACATCATTCCCATGCATTCATGCATTTCACTTCCTCGAACCTCACTCTCTCAAGTCTCTCTCATACCCAGAAAACCCACCAGAAGGAAAACTCCATCGTTTTACTACATAAGAACTCCTACAAGATTGCATAGGAATTCCTACAGGATCATGCACAGGAATTCCTATCGGATTATGCATAAGAATTCCTACAGGATACACAAAGACTGTCTACAAGATTGGCATAGAACAGTTCAGAAGGGATAACATAGGATTTGGCCGCTACAAAAAATCTAACGAGGTAGGCTCTATAATTACATCCCTCTTTACAAGTAATTGAATCAGAAATCCTCTAGGTTTGAGTGAATTTAGCAACTGTGTAAGAGAATTACATACATAGTCATTTCAGTTCTGGTCATGTATTTGAAAATTGTTTGAACCCTCTCATCTCCTCAAACTTCACCAATAAGATGATGGGAAGGCTTCATAGGAGGGAGCCCGCCAACACTATGAGAATCCAACAACACCCCCAAGTGCTTGAAATCTTCACAAGACATAATTGGATGGGGTTTTTCGAAAAATTCAGAGGGCATGATGATGAGGTGGCTCAAGAATTTTCTCTCTCCCTCATTCCACTCACCAGAATCCATGCCACTATTGTGATAAGGGGCCTATCTATAGAACTCACCCTTGAGCTCATCAACAGATTCACAACAGTTCCCCTAGGAATACCATGGAGGAAAGAAGACAAAGGAGATATTCATGTTGCCAAAAGGAAATTATTTTTAGAAGGTCCAAAATGGAGTAAGGAGGAAAAGTCTGCCATGTCCATGGAATGAGGTAAGCTACCAACTGATCAAATAAATTTCATGTGAGGGTAGGTATAGTATGGTCTATGGATATCATTTTAGGATCCTTGAAGAATTGAGATTTGGAGCAAAAACACCCCCTCACCAAAGGCTCAACATCCCATACTTCTTGCTTCAATCACTAATAGACTCAAGCATCAAAGTGAAGGAGGGAATTCCCAATAGTTAGCTCACCATGGGTTAATTAGGATAATTATAGAATATTCCCTCCAGAACCTCAGAATTCCTATAACATGGTTAGTTTTCAGAGACATGCTAGCAGATGATGACATCAAATCTTTCACATATGATGTTAGTCCTACTGTCAGTAAAGAGGAAGTAAAGTAGGAAGAGCAATATACATAAGGCAATGAGGATGAGATAGATGAAGAAGAATATGACATAGAAGAAAATGATGAAGATGAAGAAGAAGAGGGAGAAGAGAAGGAGGATGATGAAGAAATAGAGGAGGATGTTAAGGAGGAAACTGATAAAGGTGTTGAAGATCTATAAGAGGAAGAAGACAAGAAGGACACAGGTGAAGAAGGCAATGGAAAAGAGGGGATAGAAAACAAGGAGGAGTCACCTAGGGTGTCTCCAAAAGCCACTAAGAGAGAGGCATCAACTGCCCTCACTGCTCTTAGCACCCCCATCAAGAAAAAAGGAAAAAGAAAGAGGCATACCACATTATATTTCAGGAAAAGAAAAAGAACACGAATAAAATAGGGGAAACCCCAAGTAGCAACCAAAATTCCTATTGTGATTCAAGACTCCCCTACACAAAAGGATAAAATGCCTTCCCCTAAGTCCCCTATCACCTATGTGAGAAGGCCCACTACTAGATTAACTTCCTCCAAGGGAAAGGCAATCCCACAGGATACTTAACAGAATCTACAGGAAGCAAAAACAGTCCTACAGGATACTCTGCTTGACCTACAGGAGGCACAAAAATCTAAAAGGAAGGTAGGGGAGTAGCAAGAAACTAAAGAAGAGGACCTAGAGACAAAAGAACCTAGCACCTAGCCTAACCTAGACTCCTATTACCAGTTTATTGAAGGAGGTAGGGTAATACCTCAAAAATTTGCTATCCCATTATTCTTCAAGCTTGTGAAGGAGAGGGCCAGAATACATTGATGGATGAAGATCACCAAATCAAAGGGGGTGGAAGACATTAGGCACATGGAAGAGAAACTCAAGGAGATGGGCAAATAGCTAAGTGGCTTGAGAGACAAAGAAGCCATAATGAGAAATCAACTAGAGAGAAAAAATGCATGGTTGAGGGGACAATTGCTGGAAAGAGAGAATCAATTGGCATGTATGGCCAATCTATCTTTGGAATATGATAGATTCCTACACCAATAGGAATCATAATTTTTGAATGATTGAGATTAAACCTGTAATATGTACATACCTTTGCTTTCTGCAAATGTTTTCCATACTCAAAAAAATAAAACAATGTAAACAGGGTATGTCCTAAGAGAATAATCAAAGGACAAAAAGAACAAAGAGGTAAAAAAATATGAAAAATATGAACCCCACAAGGAAAAAATACCATGAAAGTGAGCAAGTCAAAATGCCACTCCTATTTATTTTTAGTGCATAATAAATGATTGTGTGCAATTTGTAATCTTTACCACAACCCATGATTTGGTCACCACTTCAAGGACTGTCATTCCCACTATTTCTACTGCAGTTCCTTCTACATTAGCAACATCTTTGGCACCTACAGCTCCACCTGCCACAACACTACCAATCAAAACTGAATCTACAGCAGCAGGCACACTATAGAGAAAACAACAGAGCTAGTAAAAGCCATGGAGGACATGTAAATCCAGGAAACAGAGCTCAAAAGGCTAAAGGAGAAAGTGGAAAGCTTAGAAACTGGCTGTAATCTTGCCCAAATTCAAAAAATAGAAGAGACACATAAGGCCCAAAGGATGGGTGAGAAAATCAAAGTCTTAGAGAAAGATTTGACAGTGCAAAAACGAGTAGGACAGACCGAAGAGTTGCTCTGGGCCAATATCATTGACTCTGTAAATGATATTTGGGCATCAATTCAAGTTATATTTGAGCAAATAGAACTAGTGAAGATAGATACTGAAGCTATCCAAAAAGTAAGGGAAGAGTTGGGTGATATCCCTGAGGATGCCAATCGAATCATCCACTTCCTAAACAACAAAAAAATATATGAGCTCCATGAGCTTGACATAGAAGATAGGACAGAAGCATCTTGGAAATCAGGAAGGTTCTCTCTAAAAGAAACCTTATGTTAAATTTAGAAGAAAAGTGTCAAAACATGCAGGTATCCATTGATAGGTTCATGGCTAAATTTCAGGTTTTGAGGGAAAAGGGTCTTCCAAGCCCAATGGTCATCAATGATAAACTTATGACCCAACTGGATTATGGAGACAGGTTAAGGAGATTGGCAAAGGAACAAGCAATCACTTCAGGTATCAAAGCCTTGCCAATAGGGAAAGTACTATGTGACACTTTTGAAAAATTGTTCTTTCTAGAGCATGAGGTAAAACATTTGTTTATCACCAAGCCCAATTTTTCCAAATACACAGAGGAAAACGAAATTTATAGAAGAATGTTGAAAGTAAAGTTACCTGAGGATAAATGGTGGGAAAAAAATGACAAATTTACTATGAAAAAGTTTTACATCAGAAAGTCACCACAATAAATCTGAAGGCAGCCAGGTGAAATAGGTAAAAGACAGATTAGCAGGGTCAAAGAGTAACAAAGTCAAAGAGTATCAGTGAAAGATTAAAAGTAAAGAATATCCTAGCATAGAAATGCTACAACTATTAGCCAGCCTAAAGGGCCACAACTCAACTGCAACAACCAGCACTACCAAAATAAAAGGGATAGCATGATGCAATTTTCCATCTATCTCTATCTTCATGCTTGAAGATATTTTGATTCCCTAGATTAAATCTCAGAATGTTATGAGATATTTTGTAATTAATTTTTTGTATAAATACTTCACATTTTGAAGTATTTGGTGGATTCTAAGACATTTCGATAGACTTTTTCTCTCAAAACAGAGTTCTGTTGTATAAATGATTGGATTGGCTTGCTGGATCAAGGAATAAAGATCAGATGTTTTACAGGATTCTTGTGTAAATCAAAAAACAAATAAGTATTCTCTCATGTTTATTGTTGTATTTTCTTATGTCCTTCATAATAATGTTTGTTTTTCTAAAAATTTGAAAGTATAATGAGGAATGATATTTCAGAAATTGCTTAAATGCACTTTGTTCTAATTGTTTACATTTTGAATGTTTTCTAAAACTATCTTAGCTAGGGAATTTTTCTCCTTAGCTTCCGTAGTTTCCCCTTTGGTCTATAGTAATTGATTCTTAGTTGCCCTTTTCTCATGATCACCCTCTTTTCTTCATTTTGATCCCGGTCCAAGGATTCTTAAGTGCCCTGTCAGGCCAGGAGTAACTCCAGAAAACTGATTCGTTTATTCATTTAGCCAGCTATCTATTATATACATGAATGTGATTGTTCAATTCATCTTCTCGATGACTGTTCACATTCAATTCCCCAATCACTGAGGATTAGGTGTCAACATTCCCCCCCTTAATCTGAAGGGATGTTGGTGAGTCCAAGCATCGTTCTGAATCTTTCAAGCTTTTCTCTTCCAAGCGCTTTGGTGAAGATGTCTGCAATTTGCTCATTTGTGGAACAATGTTGGAGATGGATTGTTTTGGCCTCAACATGATGTCGGATATCAGATGATATTTAGTATTGATGTTCTTTGTTCGATCATGGAACTTTGGGTTCTTGGCCAACTTTATTGCAGAGTTGTTGTCAATCATGAGTGGAGTTGATTGTACTTGTTTTACCTGCAAATCTTCAAGAATTTTTCTGAGCCACACAATTTCTTTCGTTGCTTCAGCTGCTGCCACGTATTCTGCTTCTGTTGTGGGATCTGCTGGAACTGATTGTTTACGTGATCTCCAAGAGACAGCTCCTGATCCAAGATCATAGCATATCCTGAAGTAGATACTCCAGTTTCTTTGTCTCCATCGAAGTCTGAATCAGAGTATCCAATCAAGCTGAAGTCGTTCACCTGTGTATACTTGATTCCAAGGTCTTGAGTTCCCTTCAAGTACCTTAGAACTCTTTTTGCAGCATACCAATGTCCCTCACAAGGCTTTTGCATAAACCTGGAGAGGATTCCAACAGCAAATGAATGTCTGGTCTAGTAGTAGTGAGATAGATGAGACTTCCTATAAGCTGTCTGTACTTTGTTGCATCCTCAAATTCTTTTCCTTCAATAGATGTGAGCCTTAAGTTTTGTTCCATTGGAGTAGAAAGAGGATTGCATTCTGTCATGCCAAATCTGT
>APFE031710456.1:43134-55506 GCA_000404065.3 Pinus taeda
AATTCCAGCCAATGCATTACATGATATGGTCAGATTCATTTCTTCTTTATCTAGGCTTTGTTCCTGGAGTATATCCTCTTCTTTTGACCTTTCTTGTTCCTTTTCTTCTTCCTCTTCACAATCTACGTAGAATAATTTCTTCTCAGCACACCTTTAGTGTATTTGCTATCACAACTGTAACAAAGCCCTTTTGCTATTTTTTCTCCCAATTGTTGTGGTTTCAACCTTATAGGTTGTGGAAGGCTAGGGGAAACAACTCTTCCATCTTTATAGTTGTGAGTGGCAGGCTTCCTGGTTGTCATAATTTTGCTTTCCATTTTTCTTGATAACCTTAATTCCCTCTCCAATGAATCAGGTTCCCAAAGGCGGACCTCATGTTGGATATTATCCTTTAAAGTCCCTATGAACACATCAATCCTATGCTCCTCTGGAATATCTTTTACCCTTATGTTCAATTTTTGAAACTCCTCAATGTGCTCCATCATTGAACCCTTTTGTTTGAGACTTATCAGTTGGCTAAAAAAAGTGTTGCTTTTTCTATCCTCATAATGTGTTGTCATTTCTTTTGTAAAAATTGCCCAACTGGCAATTTGTTTATGAGAGAAAAGCCATCGATACCATACAAACTGGTTTGGTTCCAAATATAATGTTTCAATACGTAACTTTTGTGTGTTTTTCACATTATGGAGATAGAAAAATTGCTCCATCTGTAGTATCCATGTTGCGGGATCCTTGCCATGAAACTTCCTCATATCGATTTTTGGAATATGATGGGTCTTCAATCCAACATTAGAGTATATGAAATCATGATTAACATTCCTTTTGTTCTCATCATGAGTTTCCTTTACTACCCTTTCACCATTAGTGACCATTTCTTGTAGCAACTTATTCAAACTTATCTTCAATTCTTCCATCTTATCATCCATGCCATCCATCTTAGCATCCATGCCATTCATCTTAGCTTCCATGCCATCAATCTTAGCTTCCACGTCATTCATCTTAGCTTCTACACCTTTCTTTAAACCATCCATCTTAGCTTCCACGCCATACGTCTTAGCTTCTACATCTTTCTTTAAACCATCCATCTTAGATTTTGTTACTTTTTGTGCGAGTGACATTTATTGCACTTGGTCTCATAATCTTGATATATCATATTTCATTTCTTCCTCTTCTTCATTAGTCATGCTAGAGCTTTCAGGTTGCTTACTAGGTGTTTTCATTTTCTTTCCTCGGGGCATCAATTACCGATAATAATGCTTTACTATTCCCTTTGAATTCCTTCAGACTAATTTTTCAAACGAAGCTTATGCAAAATTAAAAAAGAAAATACACACCTTTTTTTACTTTGTAGGAGCTCGATATTGAATATGATGTCTCTCTGTAATTTCAGATCATCCAGTTTTGAAATTGTGACCTGTAGTAGCCCTCTATTTCCTCTTTCCAATGCCACCAGTTTGATTGAATTTAGATTCTCAAAGGCAGAGTTATGCACAATCTCGCAAGATGACCTGATTATAGACCTTTCCAGAAGAGCAAACTTGTATGAAGTGCCATGTGTCACTGTTTTGACCTTAGTAGCTGGAAAATATACACAGGAAACTTTAGTCCGTCCTCTTTCTGTAACTTCTTATGAAATTTCAATCTGATGCTCAAAACAAAAGTTATGACGATTTTCCCCAGGTCACCTGTTTCGAATGAAATTCGAGAGTCTGCAAAAAGGCCAACTTCCTCAAATCATATCTCCACAAATATAGCGCGAAAAGCTCTGAAATTTGACCCAAGGTTCATAACGATTTCGGCCCAAATGGGTTGTTTTTTTTAGTGTTTGAAACGTCGCATACAAAAAGTTATAGCGCAAATGCCACGATTACCTGTTTGGAGCAGCGAAACACTAGAATTCAAAGCTCTGATACCAAATGTTATGAAACCAACTCACAAAAATATAGAAAAGATAGTTGAATGCCTTATAATTCAGTCTCTTTGAGGGGGAAACCTCCTTTACATTACACAAATGATCAATTCTTGGATGATTCAAATGACAAAACCTCCTTTCTATATATAGGAGTCTAAGGGGTCACAATATAACCAAGCCGACCTAACAATAATAATATAAAGGCACAAAAATAACAATAGAGCGGTTGTATGGGGCACAATAATAACAATATGAGGACAATAGGGCCAAAACAATATTAATAAGGGATACAAATACAATAGTAATGGGGGCATCACTAGTATTATAGGGACCTAACAGACTCCACTAATCAGCCAGGCCTTTATTGAATCACCATGGTATGCTGACATCATATATGTTTTAAAAAATCTACAAGCTCCTCTTGAATTATCCAGGACCAAAAAAAGATTTTTAAAAATGAAATCTTTAAAATTTTGCATAACTGACAACGCGTTGTTTTGGAGGAATCATGAAGGTATCCTTCTTAACTCTTTATTGAAAGAAGAGTTTGACAAAGTGTTACAAGAGTTCCATGTAGGTGACTGTGGAGGACATCTTTACTAGAAAACCACAACTGACAAAATTCTTAGAGCTGGTTTCGATTGGCCTACTTTGTTTTTTGATGTAAAGAAATTTGTAACCTCATGTCATAAATGTCAGATTTTTGAAGGAAAGAAAAATATTTTACCCGTGCCGCTAAAACCAATATTTGCTAAAGCACCTTTTCAATAATGGGGTCTTGACTTTATTGGTGAAATCCACCCACCTTCCTTTGCCCAACACAGATGGATCTTCACTGCTACAGACTATTTCACTAAATGGATAGAAGCCATAACATCAAGGAAAGTCACCGACACTATCATAATAACCTTCCTTGAGGCCAATATCCTATCCAGATTTAGATGCCAAACCAAAATCATCACTGGCAATGCAACAACTTTCAGATCTAAAAGAATGCTTGATTTCTGTAATAAGTATCATATAATCCTGGGTCACTCCACAACTTATTACCCTCAAGGAAATGGACTAGCAGAGCCCTCAAACAAAAGTTTAGTGAATATTATCAAAAAGTTGTTGGAGGATAATAAGAAAACATGGAACAAAAAGCTAGTAAATACCTTATGGGCAGATAGTCTAACCACAAAGAAATCCATTGGTACTAGTCCTTATCAATTAGTTTATGGGATGGAAGTTGTTTTCCCATATTCCTTGGGAACTCCAGTGATGAAGCTACTTGAAGAGTTTCAGGTTGAACGAAATGACATCCAAAGAAGAATCAACCAAAAAATTCACTTACAACAAACCAGGGAAGAAGTGTATATCCGATCTCAAGTTTTGTAGGAAAGGATCAAGAAAGCTTTTGATAAAAGGACTAAGGCAGAATATTTTTACCTAGGGGAAAAAATTCTAAAATGGGATTCAAGGAGAGAGGATAAAGGTAAACATGGGAAATTTTATTTCCTATGGAAAGGCCCATATATCATTTATGCTTTTAGGGGTAATAATGCTTTCTTCCTCAGAGAAATGGATGGCACTGAAGCAGAAGGAGGACCAGTTAATGGTTGAATGCTCAAACACTACATTGAACCTAGTTATTGAATTCACTGATCATTTGTACATATTTTATTTTTCAAAAGTCTATAGTTGATTGGATGGTGATTTGTGAAGTTGAAGCCTGAAGAGAAGGCCCTAACCTTAAAAAGTTTTACTGTCGTAAATAGTAATAATGGAGAAAAGGGAAAAGGAAAAAACTTGCACGACAACATCACACCAATTTAGAAGGCCATTGGTCTACAAAGTTCTTGACATTTCACTAGGAAATATCATCCCCAAGTGGAGCCACTGTTAGGTTCCCATACCAATAGGAATCATAATTTTTGAATGACTGAGATTAAACCTGTAATATGTACATACCTTTGCTTTCTGCAAATGTCTTCCATATTCAAAAAAATTAAAAAATGTAAAGTGGGTATGTCCTAATAGAATAATCAAAGGACAAAAAGAACAAAAAAGGTCAAAAAAGATGAAAAATATGAACCCCACAAGGAAAAAAGACCATGAAAGTGAGTAAGTCAAAATTCCACTCGCATTTATTTTTAGTGCATAATAAATGATTATGTGCAGTTTGTAATCTTTGCCACAATCCATGATAGTCAAAATGTTTAAACTTGGCTATTTCATGTTTTAAATTTCATGTCTATAGATAAAGAATAAAAATCTGACCAAACTATTTAATATTGGTAGATAATTAGATAGGTAGAGTAAATAAAATGAGTTCAACTATTTAATCTGAGCCCTTGGATGCAATAAGGTTATATCTAGTTAGTTTACTATTGTAAAGAAAAAGAAAAATGTTTGATAAGGGTTTGCTAGCTTAAATGCGCCCTAATAAAGAGAAGAAAAAATGGTAGGATGAGTAGATGGGTAAGTAGTAGAAAGGTTGTAGAAGTATAGTGATTGATTAGATAAGAGCATGTTTATGATATTTTCCATCATGAAATTTCTATAGAAAAATGGACAATCAAGCATGAAATTGAATATCAAAGGAAATTAATTAACTTCCCTCATTCATTTCACCTTTTACTTAACTAATTTCCCACAATAAAGTTCAAAGTACTTAAAAACCTTAAGCAAAAAAGGCTCAGAGCATTTCTCTAACTTTTGGAGGGACTAGACCCTCAGCTCAATGAATTATAGGCGATAAGTACTAAAATCCCCTTATAAAAATTCATCCCCCCCTCTAGTTCATTCATTTTCCCTAATGATACCCTTTTCCTAAAGTTAAATTAATTTTACCTAAGAAAAGTATTTGTTCCCCCACATGACTCATTTTCATATAAAAAACCCACAAAAACACTATATCCTAAGTTTTTATGTTATTATTGGAAAAGCATTAAAACATGAAATATCATATACTTAGGGTATTGTGCCCCTTCCCATTCATTATTATTAATTACTAATTTATTTATTAAATCCCAAACAAAAACCTGTTTCCCATATATATTTAACTCCCGCAATATTAATAAACCCTACCCTTGTTTAAATATATAAACTATAATATTACCCAAAACCTCGAAAATCCACTAACTAATCGAACTGTGATTAATTTAGTCTAAAACCCAATTAAATCCCACCGATAATCACCCCGATCATTAAATAGAAAACACCGTGGTAATCACCACTGGACCCCCCCACTACCTTCCGTGCAACTCCACTGCCTGATCGTTGCACGATTGATCCCCTCCCCATCTAACTATCCTCATCCATTTCGCAAGGGCCCGACATCCAAACATTACCCACCCGAAAAGAGTTGTTTTCCACTGGATCCCTGAGACTACGTGTCACTCAATGTATGGAATCGGGTGGCCTCTCCTCAATACCACCAAGTGCCCAAAAGATGTGCGAAGGAAACCACTTACTGCCGGCCTACTACATGTCAAAATAGCTACTATTCACCCCGCTACATGACAAACGACCATTATTCACCCGTACTCGCCAATTTTGACTTTCCCGCATAAAGCCAAAAAGCCCCAAATCATTTGTTTTTATCATTTTTTCAACTGTAAACTTCCATGCATGCACCTGCGAATGTCGAAGCTGTCAATCCACATACAATTGCACACTGAAGACACCACAAATCTCCCAGATTGCCTTCCAACCTGCTCAAAGCCTTTTCGACCATTCAAAGTTACCAGTCGCTTGGTTCAGACCCAGTTTTCTTCAATTCCAGATATTTAAGACATAATTCATTGAAAAACCCTATCAATTTTAGAACTAGTCATTGAGTCTTCTTAATTAAAATAAAAAAGAAACTCTGGTAACTCAAACCCACCTAGAATTGAACCACCATTACCCTGACAGACTGAAAAAAGTTTCCTCCCCCATTTTCAAAGCCACAAGAATTGAGAATGTCTGCCTTAATTGCCATGGATGTCAAACTTATTTCCACTCCTCACTTGGACCTAGACCACCTCCCCCTAGGTGATAAATATTTCCAAATCAATGACACCTCTGTCCATGAATCCCCTCTCAAATTATACTGCCGATATAGAGACCAATACTTGAACCATGCTGATAAAATTGGTCTTTGGGAGTCCACTTTGCCTAAGTACCAATTCCCTGAAGTTCATATTTTCCTGGAAATTATCCATTACTTCAATGCAAATTATATCCCCAGTCAAAGGGCAGTGATGTCCCCTAACCAAACCATACTTTTCACCATCACTGCTGAATCAATTAATGAAATGCTCCAACTTCAACTAGGGCAAAACCTAACCTCTATTTCAATTGGAGACTTATTAGACTAATTCCCCAAGCTTACCACTGCAAAACTTGCTGAGATGTTCCAAACCTTCATTGTAGAAGAAAATCATATTCTAAAAGATCGTCCTCCATATGTGTATACCGTATTTTCCAAATTTGGCTAGGACATTTCAGAAATGATATATACCACCAGTGAGTATATAGATGAAATCATCCTAGCTTTCATGTCCATCTTCACTCTAGGACAACCTCCTGCTATCATTTATGATTATGCCAAGTTTATAGCTGATAGGATGCATGACCAATTTCTTAGGATGAGTAATGAGAGAGTCTTCAAGTATTCCTCTATTTTGTATCACCTTTTTCTATACTACCAGGAAGATAAGTTCCCGTTTACTCTCCAGAAGCTTGATACAAAAGGTCCCCATAGGTTAGTGAATTTTTGGACTCCGTTAATCCATAAATATGACTCCCCATATTCATATACAGACTTCATAGACTTATTTGTACATCCCATTGTAAAAATGCTGATAAGAAACCATCCTCCCATAATCAGTTTAGATATAAAGAGGATCCTACAACTCTCAAAACAACACAAAGTGGGAGATTGGTACTTGTACCAAAACCACACTGAAATTAGGATTTATGGCTATGAGCTGGCCCCATACAATATACCCAAATACCTCCCAATGAGGTTATTTTCTCTGGAGTACTACAGGCAGAAAATTAATTCAGGCGAGGTACACTTTGTCAAAGCCAAAAAGAATCCCCAGCTCAAGATCAAAGATCAATTAGGTCCCTTTATTTGTAATAACCGAGAAAATGGGAAGGAGACAGACCAAATCCTTCAAAGATTAAATCTTAAATAGAGCTTCATATGGAGATATGATCCCTTGGATTTCATCTACAACAGAAGACAGAAAAACAAGATGGCTCCTTATATTCATCACCGAATCCCTGTAAAAAAATATGCCAACCAATTGGAATGGGTTGAAAACACTTTAGATGACAGGGATAGTACTGAAGTTGCTGTGGAAAACACACTAATTAATCTAGAGAAACAACTTGATGAGGGTTCTTTCCTACAGGTGCCAAGAGAATCACAGGCACAAGGAGAATCACAAGCACAAGAAGAATCATAGGCACAAGAAGAACCAGAAGAACCAGACCTATCAGAGGAGCCAAATCAAACAGGTAGACCAGAGCCCACCATGAGTACCCCCCCATTCTTACAAACTCCTCTAAATGAGGAGAAAAGCCTCAAAAGAAATGGGGAAGGCGCCAGTACTTCAGGAAGAGCAACATCACATGCCTATGCAGAGACTAGCTAGGCTAAAAGATAGAGTAAATCCTGTCTCTGACTAGGAATATACAGAGGAAATAGTTGAGGTCACAAGCACAGAAAGAGAAGGCAGTAGGCATGCAACTCCCTTCGGAGGCATCCTAGAACCTTCCACATCACATACCAAATTATTGGAAATATAGCAAAGTGTGGAGGTATCCTCTTTCAGAATGCCAACAGACAAAGACTAGGATGTCAAAGAAAGATGCAAAAAAATAAAAGCTAGAAATGAGAGGCTGAAAGCCCAAACTTATGGACAGTATTTGAAGATGACCCCCTACCAATCAAATAAGGCTTATGTTAGCCTTTGATGTTAAAGAGGGGAAAATGTAGATGACATTCATGAAGCCCACTACTCAGCAACCGAGAATAGTAGCAGACTTCGAAAAGAAAGACTTTGAAGTACTATCAAAGGACTTTCATCCTATTGACCAGATTGAGCTGCACAAGCAGAGAGGGGAGATGATTTACTCCACCGTGATAGAGAAAGCCATCGCTTCCCACCAATTGCAAAACTTCCTGAATAATATATCAGTACAGTTCCAGTTGGAGAAGGCCTCTTCACAGGCCAAAGATACCATAATCAAGTCCTTAGAGGACTTAGTCATTGAGTTGGAACACGATCCCAAAGATATAAAGGCCATATAAAAATTAATAAAGAAGAAGAATGATGATATAGCTACTCTGAAGAAGCATCTCAAGATTCCCCAGTTGCATCACCCACAAAAAATAGAAGTCCTGGAGGCACAAAAAGGACATGAAGAGCTCATGGACTTGGTCTTAAAGCTAAATAACCAACTAAAAGAGATAGAGAAAGAGTTAGTCACCTTGATTCAGTCCAAACAAAGTGACCTGGCCACCACTTCGAGGATTTCCATTCCCACTATTTCTATTGCATTTCCTTCTACATTGGCAGCATCATTGGCACCTAAGAACACTAAGAACTACCCTAAAATCTCATCAATACGAAGCTAAATTATAAAGAGAGTGTCCTCTCTTGACTTAAGTTGGCTAGGACCTGAGTCTAAAGGTTGGTTTGTGGTTACCTCAGTCTTTTCCTTCTTCTGATAACTTCTAGGGAAAAATTCTAAGTGATAACATAAGAAATCCAATGTAGGATGCTAGCTAAATCCTATGCTCTATACCTCAAACAATAGTGGTTGTAGTTTTGGATTAAGACCCTAGCATAGAGAGGCACCATGCCATTTCAGGACTACAGGTAGTTCATTGATCTTTGTGATCAAAGTGCACTAGAAGATAGGGCCAAAAAGGTTGAGTTTTAGTTGCACAACATGGCCCTAATAGACATGAATGTATGGGACCATAATGTTAGTCTAGGAGATTTAGAATTGATGGCTTTGGCATCATGGATGAACCATGAGGAGTCATGGGTTTCAAAGATGAAAAGGATATTGGCAAGAGAGCAAACTGAACCTCTTGTGATCAAAGTTGAACAATCAAATCCCATGGCCCTCATCAGTACCCATAATTTGATTGCAAATGATCCTTAGCTAGCACCTAGATATCTTGCTACCCAAAAACAAGAAATTTCACATTTTGAGGACATGTTTAGGTTGCTAGGAGATGATAGCATACATGATTGCCTGAGGAGATGGAACACACTGCCATACAACTTAAAGATAAGAGAGTATCACTCTCCTCAAAGGTTGAGAAAGGCACTAAAAAGGACACCTATGTATAAGAAATCTATGTAAAGGTTGAAAGTCAATTGGATTGGCCTAAAACTTAGTCCACCACTACTCTTATGGATGCTAGAAGGGAGAAGTGAAGAAGGAGAAAAGAGGTAGTGGGAGGAGGTGGAAAAGAAAGCAGGATTCTATGAACAAGAGGAGGAGACCACAGTAGAGGCATGGGATGTCAAAGAGGCCACTAGAGCCATGAAGGATATGGATATTGATTAAGCTGCTTATATGATGAGAAACACTTTCAGTAGGGGGTTGATGATGATCCTCATCATTGGGTAATTACATGGGCCTTAATTCACCTCCTAGCTTAGTCAAACCAAATTTTATCATAACTTATTACATGTTTTTGATTATATTTTTTTATGAGTGGTGAGCTCCAGTATTGTAGCAAGAATGCTACAACTCCTGAGGCTTCCTATCTCTCGTTTTATCAACCCGGTTGTTCGTACAAACTTGGAAGCGACGGTGCTATATGCACAAGTACTAGCTCTTGTCGCAGCTGTCACTTGGTCAGCTGGCACAAATCCGCTAGGGATCAAGCCAACTTCTATAGGCTCATAGAAGAAGCTTTATCAATGATGGACGAAAGCTAGCTCAAAGGAGACTAAGCTAATCGACAAAAATGAACTAAGAGTAAATCAAAGCATGTAACCCTAGGAAACCCTAATTTGACTAGTCCAATCTCTATAAAGCAATGAGGATGAGTAATACTTCTACCAATGCTGCTACTACATCTAACAAGTGGAAATGCATGGATCTAAACTACTGACATTTATAAAAGACATGTTTTTATACTTTTTCATTAAGTAGGTGGAGTGATTGTGATTTGTTTACATATCAGGGTTTGATTGTGCAGATTGGATGGAGAAGGAAGGAAAGCGTGGGACAGGTTGGGGAGGCTAGGTGAGGTCCCTATGGACCCTTGGCATCCATCCACAGAGGCTTCCCACGTGCAGAAGCTCAGAAACCGCGTGAAAGACCTCCTACAGGATGTCTGCAGGGGATTCTACAGGAAACTCAGGGTTTTCTACAGGATGTCTCTAAATTGCTACAGGATGTCTCTGAATTGCTACAGGAGGTCTACCGTGGAGGACTGAGGTGAGGGAAAGGTGATGGACGGGTAGGAAGGGATGTGAGAGATAGGGATCAGGCTGGTGATGGCTCAGGAATGGAAGGATGAGATGGGAAACAGGTGTAGGGAGTGTGTTGGAGTAATGTATGTGAAAGGTCAAGGGATGAAGCTACGTGAGGATTAGGAGATGTTTAGGAAAGGGAAAAACACAGTGTAAGTCAAAGAAACGTGGTTGCATGCAAGGTCAAAACAGAAACGATGGTAATGAAACGAGATGGAGGAGAGTGTAAATGAAACAAATGACCAAAACTGTTTATCAAACCGGAAAGGCATCAACCTATACTAAGTGTACCGTGATTTTATTGAACAGTGATCCAAAACGCAAGGAGAAATACGTATGGGACTGTAATGAAGAGATGTGTGGTTCGTGTAAATGACAAGGAAGCATCTAAATCCAAATCATAACTGTGTAAACCAAATTCATGCGTGTTTTTGGTGGTCTGCTAGGGACTGCACCCCAATCTTCAAATGAGATGGCAGTGAGCCTTAACAACCGATTTTGCTGGAGCTCCAAGGGATGTTATGTATCCTTTGCTACGCTAAGCAAGTGGAAGTAATTGTACCATAAGCAAAATCTATCTAACTCATAAGAAAATCGAATTACAAGACTGCCATTCAAATTGCATGTGCAAATGAAACTTAAAGTGCTGAAAAAGAAATAAAAACAATACTACAACAGAGGGGATCTATGGCTCTCAGGTTGGGCCCTAACCTGAGAGCTATAGTCTCCTAATAAAACTCAGGAATCGATCACAAAGTGCCCTCTTTATTCATAATTCAACGTCATGCCAAACTGGCTTACAGCAAAAGAAAACAAAACTGGATTGATTCCAAAGTGATATGATAACCCAAGAGATTCAACAACCTATCTAAGGCTACGACCTCCATATTTATACAAAAAATTGATGATCCGCCAAGTAGCCTTGATTCTAGGAGCTCGGCTGTCCAACTGAAGTTTAACTGCGGATTTGTGAGGCAGTCAACAGTTGATGATTGCTGTTCCTGTAGGACAGCTGGCTACTTCTGAGGCTCGGAGGGGAGATTGATAGGAGCTCGGAGTTCTCGGTGGGAATCACGAGGACTGCCCCAATACTGTGGACATCCTTCCACAAAATCAGCAATGCCACCTTATGTCTCCTTACTCCCTTTACGTTGTCTTTTGTTCCCCTTTTTCCATGCAAAAACCTAGAATCACAATGCATTAGTCACGTGGATAAAGTGTCTAGCCTTCCTCCTACAAACAACACGAAATAACTAAGAAATGCATGCATAAGCAGAGAAAGATGAATGGTTTGAGCAAGTAAAGTAGGCCAAAATGAGCCCGAATTGTACCAAAATTGGGGCTGATCATCACCCCCCAGCTGAAACATTTGCTCATCCTTGAGGAACTCAATCCAAGTCCTCATCCTTCATGGCCCTTACTGCTTCGCTGGCATCCCAAGGCTCTGTGGTAGTGTCTTCCCTGCGGGTGTGAAATCCTGCTGTTTTGTCCACCTCTGCCCATTGCTGACCTTCACTTTCCTTTGAATTACCCTCAGTTAGGCCCAGCAATAGTGGTGGGCTGAGTTTAAGGCCAATCCAATTGGCCTGGAGGCTCTGCACAGATTTCTTGTAGAGTACAACCCTGGCCAAAGCCTCCCTCATCCGGATATGTGTATGATATTCTCGGACCTGTAGGCTGTGACCGAGGGTATTCCACCTACGCTGACAAGCATGAGCGGCATTGTCCCCCAACAGCCTCTCCATATCCTCGAAGTGGGCGATAGCTTGAGCTTCTTTGTCCATCCACTTTAGAGAAGCTGTGGGGTCTGTAGCTAATTGCTTATGTGTCGAGATGAGGGTCACCAGGTCTTCAATTTCCGGCCTAATGAGCAATGGCTCCTTCACTTCTTTGTTCATGATTAATTTGGCCTCGTTTGCTCTTTGGTCCTCATGGTTTAACCATGAGGCCAATGCCATCAATTGCAGGTCACCCAAA
>APFE031710461.1:0-12855 GCA_000404065.3 Pinus taeda
AAGTGATGAAGCCAAATCCATTATTTTTGTGATTGATCTTATCCCTTCCTTTTCATCTATAAAAGCTTGTCTCCATGCCTTGAGCAAGCTAGTGGTAGTGGTAATAATACTTGTGCTGAAAGGAAGATATCAAGATATTAGAGTTGCAAGAGCCTTCTTTGTGTCCATAAGGCTTAACCTAAGTAAGGAGATCTTGTCACAAAAGAGAGAGAGGCTTGTCCCTCATCCCTTCAAGCTTTGCAATACTTGTGTAGCTGAGCACCCAGCCAAAGGAGGACTTGACGTCAGGACGCTGGTTGTTTTCTCCTTTGTTGATTACTAATAATAGATGACTATCATTATGGTTCCACTCTCATTGTTGTAATGATTGATGTAGATGTTATATCCTTCCTGACTGATGTATAATTGCATTTATTAGATTTCACGCTTGTGTTTGTGTTTTTCTCTTTGTGTGTAAGTGTCCATTCACGGAGATAGTGGAGGATTATGACCAGCCAAAGCAAAGGAGCATGGGCGACGTCTCTTCTACGAACGAAAGCGTTGGAATCCAAGTAGGTCTTCATCACCCACCTTTTATTTGCAATTAGGGACTTGCGTGATATCATTGTTTGATTGTTGCTAGACCTATTCTGGGCTAGTAGGGATTGCCTCTATCCGTAGAGGGGATTTACCTCTCCAACACCTAGCTTACCATACCATACCCTACTCTACCCTAGCCAAGCCTATCGTAGCTTACCCTAGCCTAGCCTACCCTAGCCTAACCTACCCTAGCCTATCCTAGCCTAACCAAGGAGCCTAGCCTAGCCTAGCCCAGCCTAGCCCAGCCTAGCTTAGCCTACCCTGACCTAGCCTAGCCTAGCCTACCTAGCTTAGCTTACCCTAGTGTAACCTAGCCTAGACTGGCCTACCCTACCCTAACCTAACCTAACCTAGCCTAGCCTAACATAGCCTAGCTTAAACTACCCTAGCCTAAGCTAGCTTATCCTAGCCTATCCTAGTCTACCGTACCACACCCTACCCTACCCTAGCCTAACCTTTCATATGCTAGCCTAGCCTAGACTAACCTACCCTATGCTATGCCAGCCTAGCCTAGCCTAACCTAGCCTAGCCTAACTTACCCTAGTGTAACCTAACATAGACTAGCCTACCTTAACCTAACCTAACCTAACTTGTGTAGCCTAGCCTAGCCTATCCTATCCTAGCCTAGTCTACGCTACCTCACCCTAGCCTAGCCTACCCTATCCTAGCCTAGCCTACCCTTTCCTATGCTAGCATAGCCTAAACTACACTAGCCTAGCCTAGCCTATGCTACCTACCTTGGCCTAGCTTATCTTGGCCTAGCTTACCTAGCCTAGCCTAGCCTAGCCTAGCTTAGATTAGTCTAGGCTAGCCTAGCCTAGACTACCCTAGCTTACCCTAGCCTACCTTAACCTAACCTACCCTAGCCTACCCTAGCCTACCTTAACCTAACCTACCCTACCTGGCCTAGCATACCCTAGCTTACCGTACCCTATCCTGCTCTACCCTATCCTACCCTACCCTAGCCTACCCTAGCTTACCCTAGCCTAATCTAACCTAGCCTAGCCTAGCCTAACCTAGCCGAGCCTACCCTAGCCTAACCAAGGAGCCTAACCTAGCTTAGCCAAGCCTAACATAGCCTAGCCTACCCTGACCTAGCCTAGCCTAGCTTGACCTAGCCTATCCGAGCTTGAGCTAGCCTAGCCTAGCCTAGCTTGACCTAGCCTAGCTTAGCCTAACTTAGCCTGGCCTAGCCTAGCTTAGCCTGGCCTAGCCTAGCTTAGCCTGGCCTAGCCTAGCTTAGCCTGGCCTAGCCTAGCCTAGCCTGGCCTAGCCTAGCTTAGCCTGGCCTAGCCTAGCCTGGCCTGGCCTAGCCTAGCCTGGCCTAGCCTAGCCTAGCCTGGCCTAGCCTAGCCTAGCCTAGCCTGGCTGGCCTACTCTATCCTTCCATACCTTTGCCTAGCCTATCCTGCCTAGCTTACCTAGCCTAGCCTAGCCTAGCCTACCATCTCTTTCCCTAGCCTACCTTAACCTAACCTACCCTACCATAGCCTAGACTAGCTTAACCTAACCTACCCTAGCCTACCCTAACCTACCCTAGACCTAAACTAGCCTATCCTAGCCTAGCCTGACCTAGCCTAGCCTAGCCTGACCTAGCCTAGTCTAGCCTAGCTTAGCCTCCCCTAACCTAGCCTAGCCTAGCCTGGCCTGGCCTAGCCTACCCTCGCCTAGCTAGCCTAGGCTAGCCTGCCTAGCCTACCCTAGCTTACCCTAGCCTACCTTAACCTAACCCAAACTAGCCTACCCTAGCATAACTTAACCTAACCTACCCTAGCCTATCTTAGACTACCCTACACTAGCCTATTCTACCCTAGCCTACCTTAACCTACCCTACCTAACCTAGCTTAGCCTAGTAGACCCTATCTTAGCCTACCCTATCTTAGCCTACCCTACCCTACTCTACCCTATCCTACTCTACCCTAGCCTTCATTAGCTTACCCTAACCTATCCTAGCCTAGCCTACCTTAGCCTATCCTAGCCTAGCCTACCCTAGCCTAACCAAGGAGCCTAGCCTAGCATAGCCTACCTTGACTTAGCCTAGCCTAGCCTAGCTTACCCTGACCTAGCTTAGCCTAGCTTAGCTTGGCCTGACCTAGCCTAGCCTGGGCTACCCTAGCCTGGGCTAGCCTAACCTGGGCTAGCCTAACCTATGCTAGCATAGCCTAGCCTACCGTACCCTGACATACCTTGACCTAGACTAACCTAACAACCCTAGCCTAGCCTAACCTACACTACCTTACCCTACGCTATCCTAGCCTACTCTACCCTAGCTTACCCTACTCGAACCTAACCTAGCCTACCCTACTTTAGCCTAGCTTAGCTTAGCCTAGCCTACCTAACCTACCCTAGCCCATCCTAGCCTAGCCTCTCCTAACCTAGCTTACCCTAGCCTAGCCTATCCTAACCTAGCTTAGCCTAGCCTAGCTTACCTAACCTACCTTAGCCCATCCTAGCCTAGCACATCCTAGCCTAACCTAAACCAACCTACCCTACCCTACCAAGCCTAGCCTAGCCTAGCCTACCAAAGCCTAGCCTAGCTAGCCTAGCCTAGCTTAGCCTGACCTAGCCTTGCCTAGCTTAGCCTGGCTTAGCCTAGCCTAGCCTGACCTAGCCTAGCCTAGCCTAGCCTGGCCTGGCTTGGCGTGGCCTGGCCTGGCCTATCCTACCCTACCCTACCCTACCCTACCTATCCTAGCCTAGCCTAGCCTAGCCTAGCCTAGCCTAGCCTAGCCTAGCCTAGCCTAGCTTATCTAGCCTAACCTAGCCTACCCTAGCTTACCCTAGCCTACCTTAACCTAACCTACCTTAGCCTAGCCTAACCTAGCTTAACCTTACCTACCGTAGCCTACCCTAGACCTAGCCTAGTCCAGCCTAGCCTAGCCTAGCCTGATCTAGCCTAGCCTAGCCTGACCTAGCCTAGCCTAGCCTAGCCTGACCTAGACTAGCCTAGCCTAGCCTAGCTTAGCCCACCTTGACCTAACCTAGCCTATCCTACCCTAGCCTACCTAGCCTAGGCTAGCATAGCTAGCCTAGCCTAGCCTACCTAGCCTAGCCTAACTTAACCTAACCTACTCTAGCCTACCGTAGCGTAACATAACCTAACCTACCCTAGCCTACCCTAGACTACCCTACCCTAGCCTATTCTACAATAGCCTACCCTAACCTGCCCTACCTAGCCTAGCCTAGCCTAGTGTACCCTATCTTAGCCTACCCTAGCTTACCCTACCCTACCCTACTCTACCCTATCCTAGCCTACCTTAGCTTACCGTAACCTACCATGACTTAACCTAGCCTGGCCTAGCCTGGCCTAGGCTAGCCTATCCTAGCCTACACTACCCTAGCCTATCCTAGCCTACACTACCCTAGCCTACCTTAACCTAACCTACCTTAGCCTAGCCTAACCTAGCTTAACCTAACCTACCCTAGCCTACCCTAGACCTAGCCTAGTCCAGCCTAGCCTAGCCTAGCCTGATCTAGCCTAGCCTAGCCTGACCTAGCCTAGCCTAGCCTAGCCTGACCTAGCCTAGCCTAGCCTAGCCTAGCATAGCCTAGCATAGCCTAGCTTAGCCTACCTTGACCTAGCCTAGCCTATCCTACCCTAGCCTACCTATCCTAGGCTAGCATAGCTAGCCTAGCCTAGCCTACCTAACCTAGGCTAGCCTAGCCTAGCTAGCCTAGCCTAACTTAACCTAACCTACTCTAGCCTACCGTAGCGTAACATAACCTAACCTGCCCTAGCCTACCCTAGACTACCCTACCCTAGCCTATTCTACAATAGCCTATCCTAACCTGCCCTACCTAGCCTAGCCTAGCCTAGTGTACCCTATCTTAGCCTACCCTACCCTACCCTACTCTACCCTATCCTAGCCTACCCTAGCCTACCTTAGCTTACCGTAACCTACCATGACTTAACCTAGCTTGGCCTAGCCTGGCCTAGGCTAGCCTATCCTAGCCTACACTACCCTAGCCTACCCTAACCTACGCTACCCTAGCCTACCCTAGCCTAGCTTACCCTACTCAAACCTAACCTAACCTACCCTACGTTAGCCTAACCTAGCTTAGCTTAGCCTTAGCCTACCCTAGCCCATCCTAGCCTAGCCTATCTTAACCTAGCTTAGCCGAGCCTAGCCTACCTAACATACCTTATCCCATCCTAGCCCAGCCCATCCTCGCCTAGCCTAGCCCAGCCTACCCTACCTTACCTAGACTAGTCTAGCCTAACAAAGCCTAGCTTAGCTTATCCTAGGCTAGCTTATCCTACCCTACCCTACCGTGACCTACCCTAGTATATCCTAACATACGCTACCCTTGCCTATCTTAGCCTAAACTAGCTTAGCCTAGCTTGCCATACACTAGCTTGCCCTAAGCTTGTCTAACCTAGTCTAGCCTATCCTATCCTTGACTAAAGTAGTCTACTCTAGCCTAGTCTAACATAAGCTAGCTTGGCCTAGCCTAGCCTAGCCTTGCCTACCCTAGGCTCGCCTACCTTAACCTACCCTAGGCTCGCCTACCTTAACCTACCCTAGCATAGCCTACCCTAGCCTACCCTAGCCTAGTCTACCCTAGCCTAGCATAGGGTACTCTCTCTACCCTACCCTACCCTACCCTATGCTAGCCTAGCCTACCCTGGCCTAGCTTACCCTACCCTACCCTACCTACCCTACCTAGCCTAGTAGCCTAGCCTAGCCTACCCTACCCTACGCTATGCTACCCTACCCTACGTTAGCCTAGCCTAGCCTCGCTTAGTTACCTTACACTAGCCTTGCCTAGCCTAGCCTACCCTTTCCTATTGTAGCGTAACCTAGCCTTGCCAATCCTATCCTAGCCTTGCCTAAAGTAGCCTACTTTAGCCTAGTCTAACCTAAACTAGCCTATTGTAGCCTAAATAGTCTAACCTTGCCTAGCCTTATCTACCCCAAAACAAGAGACATTATTATGTCGGCCGAATTGTTGTTTGAGAAAACCACCATTACATTGTTGAAACCAAGGAAGTGAAGAGCACTAGCATGTTGGCCAAATTGATTCTAAGCAACCCAACATCTTAGTGATTGAAGAGGAATCCAACCTTTGGAGAGTCTTCATACTTCTTTGAGAGAGGAGAAACTTGCAAATGGATTGAGGGAAAGAAACCCATTTGTTGAGGATTTTTGAGCTCCCTAGCTCAAAGAATTCTCTTCGAGTGTCTGCGATTCTAATTGTATTCAACCTCTACCACCAACAATCAATAAAGGGAGATTTTTCCATATATTATTAATGTGTTTTCTCCTTTTGAGCATTGTTTTGTTCATGCACCTCTTTGTTTAATTTTATATTTATGTATAAATTGTTTATACTATTTACAGTGTTATGTTTATTTAAGTTTGTCCACTAACAACACCAATTTTGATTGTGATCCTTTGCAGGTAACAATCCACTCCTAAGGGGGTGCTTTTTGGTACACTTGTGCTCCAAAAACACTACAAAATAGTGTTCGAAACTCCTCGATGGCACCCTAAGATCGTCCTCTCCTTAGTTATTTTTGAAATGATCATTTATGCAAAATAATTCGAATGCTAGTACATAATATGCCATTTTTGGCTTAGGCTTGGAGTGTTGTGATGACTTGGCAGTCACACGAGGTTCCTCTTTTGGACTAATGTCCCCACTCAGAGTAATTATTCCCTCGTTCCTTGTAATCACCACCCACTCTCTATGATCCGAACTCAACTAATGTGACACATCCACGTTGCATGAGTGCTTACCATCACTTTTTGTTTACTAGCCGAGGGTGGCAAAGTTAACTGGCTAGCTCCATCTTATTAAAACACCCCTTGACATTTACACACTTTTCGTTATTTACACATAGGGAGGAGATGGGATTTTTCCATACCTGTGGCTACCTCATGATCAAATTGATGCAAGGATGTTTATGCTAGAGATGGACCTCATTATTGTCATCAAGGG
This sequence comes from Pinus taeda, assembly GCA_000404065.3. Lineage (NCBI taxonomy): Eukaryota > Viridiplantae > Streptophyta > Pinopsida > Pinales > Pinaceae > Pinus > Pinus taeda. The sequence continues at coordinate 6,523 of APFE031710461.1, forward strand.
AGTTGACTTGTTGTGTTTTTCTTTCCTGTGTATTTCGTCTTTGCTCCTCATGATATTTGATTGATGTGGTTGTTGTGTGTTCAGGTACCTTGTTGATGTCCAAGATTCTACTAGAAGTGGAGAGTCTTGTTGGGCGTGATATGAATACTGCAGAGTGGCCTCATAAGTTTTCATCACTCACTACTGATGATCAAAAAAGATTATTTCTTTCTGTGATGGGTGCACATGCTACTATAGGAGGAGGTTCTCTTCCTGTAGTAGTCCTTTTATTTTCTCCTAGGGTCTTCAAGCTACATGGGTGTGATGAAAGAGGATGTAAAATGTCTTAAGGATAATTCTAGGACTCTGAGGGAGTGGTGTAGATTTATGGAAATGGAGAGGATGTTCTATGTGTGTCTCTCAAGATTTTTTTAACAGGGGTAAGACAAAGTGGAGGGATTTTAGTGATTTTTTTTTTTTTTTTTTATGAGCTGGGATGAATGGATGGTGGAACATGGTGGGGGAATCTTATTCATCCTTTGCAAGGTCATGTTGGAATTTCCTTTCCTTCTGATCTCCCTCTTGTATCATTTTAGAGCCCTCCTATAGCACTACAGGACCTTCTTGTAGCAATTATAGTCCTTCCTATAACAATCCAGAGAGGGGTGAAACTTGAATTTTGAGCTAATGGGATGATGGAGAGGGGTGATCACATGAGTGTGGATGATGGATATGAAGTGGATGGAGGGATAAGTGAAGAGAATCTTGGGAATGTTGGCCCTGTAGCTACGAAATATTTCGTTGTCTTCAATCTTGCAAAATGACAAAAGAATTAACAGAGATGTTGTAGATCCATTTCTTATGTTTTTCCTTTGTTTATTTTTTCTTTTGTACACACACAGGCTAGGTTAGAGGAGTTTTTCAACATGTATGCTTGCCCTAAGTGCCTCAAGAAAGGTTTTCACCCAGGGATATTTATTATTTCTAGTTTTTTTTTTTTTTTACTCCTAGGCTGCCTCAGAGAGGTTTTCAACCCAAGGGTTTGCCTCGTATGCCTCATCAAGGTTTTCATCCATGCCTTTTATTTTCTTTATTTTCTTTTTATTTGTTCAAAAAAATCATTTAGAAATTTTGTGGAATGGAGTCTATGACACTTCCAATCACATTGACCTCTTTGTTGATTGTGTTGATGAATTCTTCCCTAGACATAGGTTTTCTGTATACCTTGAACATGTAGAAATTGACAAGCAAGGGAATCCCCCCCTCATCAATGGTCTTGATTTGAACAACTCCATTGTCATGACATTTCTCTATCAGGTATGGGCCTAACCAACTTTTTATCATTTTTCCCTTGAAATCCTTTAACTTAGAGTCATATAATAATGCTCAATCCCCTTCTTGAAAAACCTTGTCCTTGATATGCCTATCATGCCAAAACTTCCTTTGAAATTGTATAGATTCAATGTGTAGGAGGGCCTGCATTCTTAACTTATCCAAGCCATTCAATTGGAGAAGCCTCTCTTTATGTGCTTTGGTGACATCTAAGTCCAATTGGGTTACCATTATCAAAGTACTATACTCAGATTCAATAAAAAGTAGAGCTTTCTTACCATAAACCAAATCATATGTAGTGAACCCAGTAGTCATTTTCCAAGTTGTGTTATAGGCCCAAGTGGCCTCCACTAATTTGTCTGGCCAATCTCTCCTATTGTTTTCTCACAATCTTGGTGAGGGTGCTCTCTAGTGCCCTATTTGTAACCTCTACTTGTCCATTTTCCCGAGGATGATAGACAATAGATGTTCAGTGTTTGATCTAATGTCTCCTTAAAATATTCCCAATCATATGTGATGTGAATTGAGCTCCCTGATCAGTGACTATCTCTCTGTGGTACCCACATTTGTAGAAGATATTTTCCCTTAACAACTCAACCACTTTATCCTCTATTGTTGCCTTGATAGCCTTTGTCTTAGCCCACTTTGTCAAGTAATTAGTGAACATAATGATGTACTTTTTTTGCCCTGATGGTGGATCAATTGGCCCAATGAAATCCATGCCCCACTTTTCAAATGGATCTAAGACCACTTGAGGTTGTAGGAAGGTGGGTTTTCCTATTCTCTGGAACTGATCATATCTATTGATATACCTTCTTGCATATTGGTGGAGAGTGGGCCAATAATAACCAGCTTGTAGAGCTTTGAAAGTTGTTCTTTTAGCAGTAAAATGACATCCATAGGGCCCATTATGATAGGCCAAGAGGATGCAAAATAATTCCTCTTCCCTCACACATCTCCTTAAGATTGATCTGGTCCCAGCTTGAAGAGATTTCTCCCAATCCAAGTGAAAGGGGTACTTTTCCTTACAATTCTGCTCTTCTACTGAGATGATAGATTTGGGGGAAATTTTGCAGCAACTAGTTAGTTGGCTATGTTAGCAAACCATGGAGAGAGAATGGATATATCATATAGGTGCTCATCTAGAAGCTAATCATCGACCATCCCTTCATCACTTGCAGGCAAAGCAAGTCTAGACAAAAAACCTACAACTACATTTTCTTTTCCTCGCTTTTTAATGATATTTAAATCAAAATTCTATAACAATAATAACCATTTAATGATTCTAGCATTCACATAAAGATTATTCATAAATTATTTAATAGCTGCATGACCAATATGCACAGAATTTTGGTATCCTGTGATGTAGTGTTTGAATTTGTTGAAGGAGTGTACAACAACTAGGAGTTATTTCTTAGTTATAATGTAGTTTAGTTCAACCTTAGAGAAATTTTTACTAATGAAGTAAATGGCATAATTTAACTTACCATCTATTTGTATCGAGGTTGTCCCCACATCATTTTTAGATGCATCATCATGGATATGGAAAGGAAGAGCCCAATTTGGGCCCCTAAGTATGGGTGCAGTGGTTAATTTCTCTTTTGAAATCTCAAGGGCCTCTTGGAAGCTATTTGTCCAGTAGAATTATGAGTCCTTGGTCAACAATTCAAACAATGGTGAAGAGACTTTACTACAGTCCTAGAGAAACCTCCTATAATATCCATCTAAGCCCAAGAAACTCCTAACATCCCTTTGCTTTTGAGGAGTAGGGACCCTTTTCATGATGTCAATCTTGTTTGAGTCCACTTGTATTCTCTCCTGAGGTATTGAATGACCAAGGACAGTTCTTGCATTCGTTAAGAATTCACATTTCCTAGGATTAAGCAAGAGGTTTATTTCAATGCACTTTCTCATGAGTTTTCCCAAGTTAGAGAGAGCCTCTAGGAAGTCACACCCATATGGAGTCAGGCCATCCATGTAGATCTCTATAGAGTCATGGACTAACTCAGAAAAGATGCTCAAAACTGCCCTTTGAAAGTATTACATAGATCAAAAGGGAGGACCCTGTAAGAAAATGTACCCCAAGGACATGTGAATATAGTTTTATCATCCTCAGGGTTGATATGGGTCTGATTGTAACCACTGAATCCATCCAGGAAAGAGAATAAATTCTTCCCTGCAATACCATCTAAAACTTGATTAATGAAAGGCACAGGGAAATGGTGTTTCTTGGTGGCTTTGTTAAGTTATATGTAATCCACACAGATCCTCCACTTCCCGTTATTTTTTGGGGCCAAAACTAGAGGAGACACACACTCACTATATGAGATATGGTATATGAACCCTGCATCCAACAACTTTCTTAGTTCTTCCTTTATTATGTTCTTGAGGGATGGGTTCATTGTCCTCTGAGGTTGGCGCACAGGTTTTCATCCTTCCTTGATGTAGATGTGAGGAGCATAAGAAGAGGTATCCCAAGGACATGTGAATGTAGTTTTGTCTCAATCCTGAATTTTGATATGTATCTGATTGTAATCACTGAATCCGTCCAAGAAAGAGAAGAACTTCTTCCCTCCAATACCATCTAAAACTTGATCAATGAAAGGAAAAGGGAAATGGTCTTTGTTGGTGGCTTTGTTTAGTTCTTTGTAATCCACAAAGATCCTCCACTTCCCATAATTTTTTGGAACCAAAACTAGAGGGGACACCCACTCACTATCTAAGATAGGGTATATGAACCCTGCATCTAACAACTTTTGCAATTCTTCCTTTACTCCATCCTTGAGGGCTAGGTTAATTCTCATTTAAGGTTGACGCACAGGTTTACATCCTTCCATGATGTAGATGTGATGAGTACACACCAAGGGATGCACCCAGTTCATTTATTAATAGTTCCAAGCAAAAGAATCTAAGTGTTCTCTCAACATTTTTCACAAATTCTCTTCTTGGTTGGCTGAAAGAGGGGTTAATATTTAAGTTTATAGATCAATGAAATTCTACAACTTTGAAATGGGTAGGACTTGGGTCAACTAAGCATAATTCAGTTCAAGGACTACTATCAAACTCTTTTACTAGCTCAATACGAAGCACGATATTATGGGGTTGGTTCTGGAGGATCTGGTCAATGAGGTCATCTTCAACCCCCCTCCTATAACATCATCTAGGGTATAGATTGGATAGGATGTTGTATGATACACTTCATCTTCCTCCTCCTCTTCTAGCCATAGGGGTAAGTCAAGCTCAATGGATGGTTGAGCAGGAGGGTATAATACCAATTGTTTGGACAAATTCACATTCTTAATGGTCATGTTCCCTACCCTACAACTAATGTAGGCATTAGAAGTGGCCAACCATGGCCTTCCCAAGATGAGAGGATAAGCATTGAAGTTTTTTTGGGTTGGAGAACTAAGAAGTCAGTAGGATAGATACCCATTACATCCTCAACAACTACCTCAGGAGCCACTATCGATCTATCTGTAAGTTGCAACACTATAGTGATCTTTCTTAAGGATCATTCGAGGTTTAGTTTTAGCATGGTTTATTTATTCACCACATTAATGACAATCCTAATATCAATCAAGGTCTGAGGGACAATGATGTCATTAATGTGCACATCTACTATTGGACTTCCATGGTCTAAATATTTTGGACAAATCACTCTCCCCAACATCAAATCAGATAATTGACCAATAACACTAATGGTGGGGTTGTCTCATTTTCTCCTCATTGGGGAAATTACATGTGTTCTAGTTCCAACATTTAATTATCAATCTGGGGCTTGTAAGCTTTGAGGCACAGGTAACGAAGGATCAGAGCATCTAGCTTAAACTAACATCTTAGAAATTCTAGAATAAGCTACTAAATGGAGTATGAAATTTATGTTCCTAAATCAATTTAATGCTTAGTACAGAATTATTGTTTCTAGTTTAATTTATCTAATGATGAAAATAAATAAATCTAATTAAATCTTCCCACAAATTGAAGCAAATAACCAACTATGTATTCAAATGATTATTGCACTACAAAATAAAGCTGACATAGGAAATCAAACAACTCCACTGTAAATTAGCATGCAATTCCATATGCTAACAAATAACACTCCACCTCTAATCACTGGGTACTACAAATAGAGCACAAGCTACAAGAGATTCATGTCATTGGTATATATACATGATCATAAACAATGAAGATACATTTCAGTTTAAAACAAGATATTTATTTTGAAACATAATGATTGCGTCTCTCAGGATTTCGTTTTAAAAATAAACTTCCTTTTTCCAACCATTCAAGAATGTAAGAGTGTAATCACAAAATTAATCATGTATAGCATATATTCATAACAATGTTCCTCAGCTTGCAAAGACTCAACGATAATATACTTATTATCGTTTACCCAGATTTATGAAAATAGAGAAACAACTTAAGTACAAAATGAAGTATTGGAATTCTGAGAACCATTAATGAAACGATTAGAAATGAAATATAAATCTATTTACAAAATCAAAACAAACATGTTGCAATGGTTAATGGAATCGATTCCAGGTTGTTGTGAGCCCTTACCACTACCTAGACCAAGTGTTAATCTAATTCAATACTTTGTGAATAAAAGAAATATAATGATTATATGAGAATAAAACTAGAGACAATAATTATATTAAAGCTTCAATAAAAATCAGTTGAGGAGTTCGATCTTAATAAAACATAATCAAAGAGATTGTGCCACAATCACCAACTCAACCTAAGTGTATATCTCCTTGTGCCAATCCATGTATGTGTGTGTGTCTACCGTACCTTACCTAGCCTACCCTAGCCTGGCCTAACCTAGCCTACCCTAGCCTATCCTAGCCTAGACTACCCTACCCTAGCCTACCTAGCCTACACTAGCCTAACCTATTATAGCCTAGCCAACCCTAGCTTACCCTTGCCTACCCTAGCTTACCCTGGCCTACCCTAGCCTAGCCTAGCCTTACCTAGCCTGTCCTAGCCTACCCTAGCTTGCCCTAGCCTAACCTAGCTTAGCCT
>APFE031710461.1:32512-60359 GCA_000404065.3 Pinus taeda
ATGTTTATAATTTTCTCAAAATCATATGATATTAAGTACCTCTACATGTAACATGGAAGATTTAGTTTATAATATATGGTGAGCGCCTAATATTGTAGTGGATGAGTGTACCTTTCTCTTTTACTTTTTTGACTTAGGATGTTTAAAAATTGTAAAATATTAACATCATGAAAATGCAAATGTTTTCCATATTTGCTTGGATGGATTTATATTTTTTTATTTTTTTTATGGGATATCTTTTTTTTCTTTGCAAAATTTAAGTATTTTTTTTTTTTTTCGTAATATATGCATTGCTTTTGTTTACATGAATTTATAATAAAGTCTCATACCTAATTAGTTCTAAATGTGTTAAGGTATTTTTTTTAAAATATATACTCCTTTGCTTACATAATTTTAGGATAACCTTTCATAACTAGCACTATTGTCACCTATGACAAAGATTTATAGATTTTATTTGAAATATATCATAGTATTTTGATTTTTTGTGTTTCAAGAGTGTGAAATTTATAATTAAAAAAAGTGTAGTAGTCCAGTATTAAGATGTGAGTTGTTTATGTAGTTATACACATACAATTTTGTGCCCATGCTAATGTAACCTAGGATTATATTGATGATTGTTTCATGAGCGATGATACTAATTCTTTTTTAATAAAATCACTATTACTAGGGTAGAACATGTGGGTTAGTTTTGGATTTCACTTACTAAAAAACTTCTACAAGTCGAACCACTTACTCTCTCATGCTAAACTTGTGATACCTTAACTATGCATTTTGTCAAATAACTATTGGGAACTCCATGATGAAAACAAGTCCTTGTCAGCAATAGCTACAAAAATTTGAAAGATAGACTAAGCACTTTTGAGAAAACATGCTACATAATGCTCCGATGGCATTGATTGCATATCTTGATCTGTGAGATTGTGCAATCCTTTGTTATAATCAACTGTGTAACTCCTTATTAGAGTGAAGTGCACAATCCTTTGTGATAAGAAATTATGCCATCAACAAATGGAAGAAAACTGCACACTTTTTTGTCACAGTGAACTATGCACTCCACTCAGATATCCAACTGTGCAATCTCTTGAGCCATTGGGCTGCCTAGTTCCTAGTGATAATCAACTATGTATTCCTTGAAAGTAGGAAGTGTGAACTTCCCAAGGATACCCATGAGCACTTCTAGATGATAGTATGGCATGTGTTCCAAATTGATTACCTTACATGTGTTATTTATTTAGATTTAACTTCTATATTTTAGGCATGCACACCCAAAACCGTAACCCTAACTTTGTGAGTTATCATCTATATAAGAATTCATCCTAAGTATCATTCTCACAATCATCCTTGGAGCTCTAGTTACTCTCATGAGTAGAGGGAGCTTTTGATCTCAATTTCCCTTATTTTGTAGTTAAGTTTCTCAGCTATCATATTTTGCTACTTTTGCTTTCATTTTTGTTGCTTTTCTTTCAAAAGTGTCATTATGTCTCACTTTTTACATAAAAAGTGTCATTTTAACTATTACTAGCTTCTAAAAGTGTTGTTTCAGCCTTTTATGCTTCTTTTCTAGTGCTGCTTCACAGTCCATGTATTTTCACCTATGAGTAATAATTGTTGTTGGGTGTATTTATTCATGCATATCCTCTTCCTTTCATTATATTTCTTGCTTGATTTGAACACTTGTTTGGATGAATCTTGGACTAATCCACATCTTTCCCACCTTCAATCAATATTCTTTGAGCCTTGCCTTCTTTTAGGGCTATTATATGTCATTGAATTCCTTAAATTTAAATTGTCAATTGAGATTCATAAACTTTGAGATGCAATGCATTCCAATCCAGATCCAAACTTATCCTATGCTGATTTAGTGAAAAATTCTGTACAAAATACTCATACTCTATTTCTGACAATCACACCATGAATTGATGAAGTGAAGAAACCTATTTCATTATGCAATTTGAATCACTAATAATAAAACCTATTTCATGTTCAAAACTCAAATAATTCTTAATTATATTGATCTCACTTGAAAAATCATCCATAAATAAGATTGGAAACTATCACAAGGTATGCTCTCAAATCAATTGAATAACCACTTGATTCAAAAACCATTATACAAAACTAATCCCGAGGATGCTACAATTCAGAAGTAAACTCAACAACACCTTACAAAATAACTCAGAATATTTCCTATGTAATATTCCACTCAAAGCATGCTACGCACTAGGACACATAACTTATGGCTTCCTAACTTGAAATCAACCTGAGAAATTAGATAAAACACAACTTCGATTTATTTGACAATGACCAAAAATAAATCTAAATTAAGTCTTACTACGAAATCAAATAGGTGACAAGCTATCTATTCAAAAGACCATTACACTATGATTCACTTAATCATCACACAATCAATCGAGTAACTAACACATCGTAAATAACATGCAATACCCCAAGCATTAACACACGATCAACAAAAAAGAATGACACATTGTTCCTAATCAATTGTGAGAATTCAACTAAGCACAAGCTTCAAAATTTTATTGTCAACAATATGTAGATCTGCATGTGACTAAAACACTTTCATTTAGAACAAAGGATTCAAGATTAAAATATAAGAATTTATTTCTTAGACATTTCTTCTAAACCAAAACTTCTTTCTTCAACATTCACAGGATTGACAAAGTAATCAAAGAATTAATGGATGCAGAGTATATTCATAATAATGATCCCCAAGCCTGCAAAAACTCATTGAACATTACACTATCTATCTTAACTCGTATCTATGAAAGAACTCAAGGAAACTTAAGTACAATTTCAAGTACGAGAAATTTCGAAACCATCAACAAAAGAATATGAGTCGTTAAGTACAGTTGTACCTAATGAATTCGAATCACACCTCCTATCTAGCAAAAAATGATACAAGACCCGATCCAGGTTTGTGGTCGGCCCTTGCCACGACTTAAACCAAGTCTAGCTTAATTTAATAATTCACAGATCAAGTAAACATAAATTCTTAGACATAAATAAAAGCCGAGACAATTATATTAAAATCCTTTAATAAAACATAAGTCTCAAAGTTTCAAAACAAGGTCAAGAAATATCGTGCCACAATCCCTTTGTCACCAATTTAGTCTATGCGTATAGCTATTTGTATGTGTGTAACCTCTCATACAAACACTAAGCTTTTTTGGAGAAGTCAGGCCTCCAAATAGTTACCACAATATGACCAAAGAAAGGAAATACATCTATGATTTGGATCCCCACGATCACTTCATCAGATCATAACTAAAATATTCCATTTGTGACACTAATTTTGGATCAAAGAAATTAACACTATGCTTATGAAATGAAAGAACTATCTTTGGGATGCCGACACTTGACTGGTTACCTATAATAGAGTACCGATTTAAGTACAAAACTTAGTACATAATAGTTACTCCAAAAATGGTCACTTGATATATTTGTTAGACTGGATGTTGGACCTCCAATTACATGTCGTACTCAAATGTCTTCCCTCTATTTAAGAGCCCATCTGTAGATCAATCAATTAAGTAAAAAATATAAATTTATTTAACATCTACCTAAACCAAAAATATATATATAAAACAATACTTATTATTAATTATCACCTCCATTGTAAAGTAACATAGTTTAACCAATGTGGAGAGTTTTTATGGTGTCAAAAAGGAGTGAAGCAGGATAAATGATAGTAAAAACAAGAGAATACGGTGTGATAATGGGTACAAAGGTAGGGCCCAACATCTCCCCATGCTAGAGGGGATGCATGTCCTAATGCAACCATCATTTTCAAACTCAACCAATCATGAAAATTAGGTCATCCATTCCTTCAAATTCCCATTGGATTGACTAGGACCTCCAAACCATGGTTTTTATGCAATAATAGTCATCGAAATGTTATGGCTCATTCATGGGCGTTAAAAATTTTGATAGGCTTCAATTTTTTGAGCTTCCAATTAATAAGGCACTTGTTCCTCGTGACTAATGCATTATTTTTCGACACTAGGGATAGATTTTGGTTTTGATATTGGTCATTAACCGATCAAACATAACGAAACAATGTCTTATACTTATGAGCCATTTCCTTAAGTTTTTCATTATTTCTTTGTAGTTTATCTACCAACAATTATAGACCTTCTTCTCCGCAAGCTAAGGCATTCTCAGTAGGTACGCTTTGTGGCCGTGTTGTGTCACTCAACAACACCCCATTATTATTAAATATATTAAATAAGTAGGACCCTTTTTAAATTTTAAGTATGGAGTCTTTTTAATAAAATGGATAAGAATAAAGTCAAAAAATGATTTCCAAAGAAATTGAAATTGTATGAGGAGGGCAGGTTCAATTACAAGTATATGTAGATTAATAAAATAGTTTGTTGAATTAGTTTACTAATTGGATAATACATCTAGGTTTACATATAAAAGAGATCGAGCGGGAGGAAAATTAAAACTCCAAAAACTAATAAAAGATTAATTAAATGAACTAATTGGATATTGCATATGGGTTTACTTTGAAAGAGATCTAGTCGGAGGCAAATTAAACCAAAAATTAATAAGAGATTAATTTAATAAATAAATAATAGGCCTAGATTAATTCCTAAAATGAACCATTAAACAAAAATTGATGGGTTAAACTAGCAGTAAAATTAATACTAGATATTATCTTACAAAATAGACTAATTAAATGACTAAACGGCTAGAGTAAATCCTGTATTAATTAAAAAATGAATTAATTCAAACTAGCAGATACTTGGAGTCATGGCAAAAGTTGAGTTAACTTGTTGAAAGAGAAGGAAAGATAAGGTAAATGGATACATACCTGTGAAAGATAAGCTCCATTTCATTTTGTGAATCCTATAGCCAACCACTTTTCCTTCCTTCTTCAATTCAACCAAACAAATCTGAATCTAAAATATTTGCAATCAAATTAATAAAATGAAAGAAAAGTTATACATTGAATTTGAGATAAGAATGAAGAGATTAAATTGCTGAACTATTTCCAAAGAAATCAAGAGCTGGTCAGAAAAATCAAAGGGCAAAGAGAGAAGTGACCATTAACCATTGAACTTCTCCACCTGAAGCTATGGTTACCTCCGATCATTGAACTTCTCCATAGGAAGATATGATTGCCTTCGATCTGCTCGACCAGATGCCTAGGGTTATATGTATAGTCGACATAGAAGTAGGCTACCTACAGTAACAGATAACCAGACAAACATGCCCAACAAAACATCGATGCAGGAAGAGGTATGTAAGATTTGATGCCCGCGTCCTTTCAACACCTACGTTCTGCTCTCAAAAGATTACTCACATTTAAAAGCAAATAACAATGGTTCACTTCTTGCACGCTTTTGTGCCAATGGATAGTATCCATGCAACTGTTCACTTTATCCGTGATTTTTTACTAGGTCAGTTAGATGTTATATTGATTTTCTAAATTTGTCAATTTATCCTCAAGTTTTTCTATTTTTTTTAAGTTTAATGATTATTTTATTCTGTTTTCAATTTAATTATCTTTTAATGCCGGCCTTTTTCAAAAAGCATGGGATTTATCACTAATTTATTCATATTTGCTTTTAAATTTATTTATATCATCTTATATTATTATTTATTATTATATTATTTTTTTAAATTTTAATTTGGTATTTATTTACAAATTAATAATTTATATTTTATGTATTTAATTATTTATTAATATTTTTTTGAAAAATAAATATGATGCAATATTTATTAACTTTTTTGATGATTTTTTTTTTAAAATTTAATTACATTTTCTTCATTTTATTTAGTGTTTATATTTTTCAATATTTAGTACAATAGTCACGGGGCCTCACTGGGGAGCAATACCATACCATGTGGGTTCGTATTTGGGGATGTATATTAAAAAAAAAATTACATAATATATTGTGGGATATATAGGGGGTAAAGGGTTTTTATATTAATAGGTATAAAAAATGGAGCTCAAAGTTAATGAAAAAATGTAAAGGGGTATAAAAAATGTTAATGAAAAAATGGATACGTACAATATCAATTGAAAGCAGGGTTTTTTTAAATTGGGAAGGTGTATTGGGTTCATATTGTTAGGGGGTTAATTAATGTGATTTTTCTACGTATTTTGCAATATGTAGTCAATTTAGGGGTATTGTTTAATATGCCACGAAGTCACACGATATGTCGTAGGTTCATTGAGTGAAGCCCCTGTGACAATACGACATCTTAGAAATTTACTAGATACTATTATTTATTTATTTTCTAAAAATAAATATGATGTAATATATAAATACTATAAATATGTAATTATATATATGTTTATATTTTTCTCAAAATCATATGGTATTAAGTACATTTACTTGTAACATGGAAAATCTAGTTTAAAATATATAGTGAGCTCGGAATATAGTAGTGTTTGAGTGTTCCTTTTTGTTTTTTTTGTCTTATAATGTTTTAAAATTGTGAAATACATTTAACATCAAGAAAATGCAAATGTTTTCCATATTTATATGAGGTTTGGATGCATTTATATATTTTTATTCTTTTATGGGATATTTTTTTTTCTTTGCAAAATTTAAGTAATTTTTGTTTTTGTAATATATGCATTGCTTTTGTTTACATGAATTTATAATAAAATCTCATAACTAATTATTTCTAAATCTGTTAAGATATTTTTTAAAAATATATACTTCTTCTTTGCTTACATAATTTTAGGATAACCTTTTATAACTAGCACTATTGTATTGTGGTTGTCACCTACGACAGATTTATAGATTTTGTTTGAAATATATCATAGTTTTTTATTTTTTTGTTTTAAGAGTGTGAAATTTATAATTAAAAAAAGTGTAAAAGTCCAGTATTAAGATGTGAGTTGTTTATGTATACATATACAATTTTGTGCCCATTCTATTGTAACCTAGGATGATATTGATGATTGTTTCATGAGCGATGATACTAATTTTTTTTGTTATAAAATCACTATTACTAGGGTAGAACATGTGGGTTAGTTTTGAATTTCACTTACTAAAAAACTTCTACTTGTCGCAACCACTTATTCTCTCATGCTAAACTTGTGATACCTTCACTATGCATTATGTCAAACAACTATTGGGAACTCCATGATGAAATCAAGTCCTTGTCAATAATAGCTACACAAATTTGAAATATAGACTAAGCACTTTTGAGAAAACAAACTACATAATGCTCTAATGGCATTGATTGCATACCCTAATCTGTGAGATTGTGCGATCCTCTGTTATGGTTAACTGTGCAACTCCTTGTTAGAGTGAAGTGCACTACCCTTTGTGATAAGAAATTACGCCATAAACAAATGGAAGAAAACTGCACACTTCTTTGTTGCAGTGAACTATGCACTCCACTCAGATATCTAACTGTGCAATCTCTTGAGCTATTGTGCTGCCTAGTTCCTAGTGATAATTTGTTGGAAATAATACTAAGAAGGGGGGTGAATCAGTATTATCAAATCAATATAATTTTTTCATTTCCATATTCATATTCATATACTCTACTTCATTTAAGGAAAATCGTGTGTATATGCAACTGTGTGTAATGCAACAAGCACATATCTAGTAAACTTATAATTTAGTTAGTTGCTTCTTAATGAGTGCATCAGAACATTATTAACCATATGAACAGTAAACAGGAGCAGTAAAGCAGAACAAATCATCACACATAAGTAACACACATGAACACCAAGATGTAAGGTGGAAACCCAATGTGGGTGAAAACCACTTGCTGCAATTCGTCTCTATCTTCTTTTAATTAGAAACTTCTTTTTACAATGATTCTGTACTGGTGCAGTCATATACCAGTACGCAGGCTGCTACCTACAGAAGGCTACAACCTTCTCTCGTTCTCCAGCTTCTCCTAGAAGGGAGCTGCAACCCCCTTAGCTCTTGTACTAGCTGAGGTACTAGTACGTATGTGTTGACCTACAGAAGGTTACAACCTTCTCTTTTCTTCCAGGGACCACGTTTCATAAATTTTCAGACTGGATCCATGAATAACATCAATCAAACATCAAGTATATCTGCATCAACCAATATTCTTTGTACAAACCACAACTGAATCAAACAATCACTTCTCTGAAAGCTGTAACCAGAATACAATAACAGTAACCACACACCAATCCTGAACCCAGAACAATGCAGCAATAGAAGCAGCTAAAACATATTTCATGAGACGTACACTACTTCAATATGTAGAACCTATGTGCATATGCTTCTACATCAAGGCCAACCAACGTATATGTTGTTTTGAGTTAGTGAACCAACATGTATACGTGCCTTTGCTGTGCCTAACCTGCGTACAGATCTATAGAAGATAATTTACCCTTTTCACTTATTCAAACATTAGTTATAACCAGCTTATCATATTTATAGATCAAGTCATGCACCAAATATAACAGATCAAAATTACACAAATATACTTTTCTTCAGGCCTTAAGATCTTGACCCATCAATAGAACTTATCCTTCTCCATGCACTCAGGTTCCTCCATGATTCAGATCTAATTATGCACCATAACTCAATGACCAGTATTCTATATCTTGCTCTTCATAAGATATTCAATACTTAAGTCAATACCTTTTTCAAATGATCTCCTTCCCCTTTTATAGTCTTAGGCCTTTCTCAAACCATGGTCCAAAACCATATAGATCCAATACTAGGGACCCAATACCTAGGTTCAATGATTTAGATGAAATACCAAGGTCCAAAACCATAGGTCCAAATACCATGGACCCAAAAATAATATTTCCCACATGTACGCGCTTTTCTGTGCATGAAAGTGAGTGTATACGCATACGCGACTTTTGATCGGCAATGTTGCGTGTATACATGACCTGGTTAGGAGGAACCTGCGTATATGCATTTTTCTTCCATTCTCAGAGCTTGAACTGTGATTTGCCATCTAAGTGAGTTTCCATCAAGGACAACACCTATGCCATAGTGCCAAACTTGTGTCATAATGCCAACATAATCAACTATGTATTCCTTTAAAGTAGGAAGTGTGTGCTTCCCAAGGATACCCATGAGCACTTCTAGATGGTAGTATAGCATGTGTTCCAAATTGATTACCTTACATGTGTTAGTTATCTAGATTTAACTTCTATATTTTAGGCATGCACTCCCAAAACCGTAACCCTAACTTCGTGAGTTATCATCTATATAAGAATTCATCCTAAGTATCATTCTCACAATCATCCTTGGAGCTCTAGTTACTGTCATGAATAGAGGGAGCTTTTGATCTCAATTTCCCTTGTTTTGTAGTTAAGATTCTCAGTTGTCACATTTGCTACTTTTGCTTTCAATTTTGTTGCTTTTTCTTTCTGAAGTGTCATTATGTCTCACTTTTTACAGAAAAAGTGTCATTTTTACTATTATTAGCTTCTAAAAGTGGTGTTTCAACCTTTTATGCTTCTTTTCTAGTGTTGCTTCACATTCCATGTATTTTCACCTATGCGTAATAATTTTTGTTGGGTGTATTTATGCATGCATATCCTCTTCCTTTCATTATCTTTCTTGCTCAATTTGAACACTTGTTTGGATGAATCTTAGGCTAATCCACATCCTGCCCCCCTTCAATCAATAGATGTTGAGCCTTGCCTTCTGTTAGGGCTTTTATATGTCATTGAATTCCCTAAATTTAAATGGTCAACTAAGATAAACTTTGAGATGCAATGCATTCCAATCCAAATCCAAACTTATCCTATGCATATTTAGTGCAAAATTAAGTACAAAATACTCATACTTTGTTTTTGACAATCACACCATGAATTGATGAAGTGAAGAAACCTATTTCATTATGAAATTTGAATCACTAATAATAAAAACTATTTCACATTCATAACTCAAATAATTCTTAATTATATTGATCTCACTCGAAAACTCATCTAGAAATAAGATTGGAAACTATCACAAGATATGTTCTCAAATCAATTAAATAACAACTTCATTCAAAATCATTATGCGAAACTAATCTGCAGGGTGCTACAATTCAAAAGTAAACTCAACAATACCTTACAAAATAACTTAGACTATTTCCTATGCAATATTCCACTCAAAGCATCCTAAGCATTGGGACACATAACTTATGGATTCCTAACTTGAAATCAACCTAAGGAATTAGATAAATCACAACTTCAATTTATCTGACAATGACCAAAAATAAATCTAAATTAAGACTTACTACGAAATCAAATACATGACAAGCTATCTATTCAAAATACCATTACACTATGATTCAATTAATCATCACACAGTAAATCAAGTAACTAACACACCGTAAATAACATGCAATTCCCCAAGCATTAACACACGATCAACACCAAAGAATGGCACATTTTTCCTAATCAATTGTGAGAACTCAAATAAGCACAATCTTCAAGATTTTGTTGTCAACAATATATAGATCTGCATGTGACTAAAACACTTTCATTCAGAACAAAGGGTTCAAGATTAAAATATAAGAATTTATCTCTTAGAAATTTGTTCTAAACCAAAACTTCCTTCTTCAATGTTCACGCGATTGACAAAGTAATCAAAGAATTAATGGATGTAGAGTATATTCATAATAATGGTCCACAAGCCTGTAAAAACTCACTAAACAGTACACTATCTATCTTGACTCATATGTATGAAAGAAGTCAAGGAAACTTAAGTACAATTTTAAGTATGAGAAATCTAGAAGCCATCAACAAAAGAAAATGAGTTGTTAAGTACAGTTGTACCTAATTAATTCGAAACACACCTCCTATATACAAAAAAATGTTACAAGACTCGATCAAGGTTTGTGGTGGGCCCTTGCGGCAACCTAAAACAAGTCTAGCTTAATTCAATAATTCACAAATCAAGTACACATAAATTCTCAGATATAAATAAAAGCCGAGACAATTATATTAAAATCCTTCAATAAAACATAATTTTGAGAGTTTCAAAATAGGGTCAAGAAATATTGTTCCACAATCCCTTTGTCACCAATTCAATTTATGCATATAGCTATGTGTATGTGTGTAACCTCTCATACAAACACCAAGATTTTTTGAAGAACTCAGGCCTCCAAATAGTTACCACAATATGAACGAAGAAAGAAAATACATATATGAACTGGATCCCCAGGATCACTTCATCAGATCATAATTGAAATATTCCATTTATGACACTAATTTTGGATCAAAGAAACTAACACTCTACTTATGAAACAAAATAACTATCTTTGGTATGCCGACACTCGACTGATTGCTTATAATAGAGTACCATTTTAAGTACAAAACTGAGTACATAATAGTTGCTCCAAAAATGGTCACTTGATATATTAGTTGGACTGGGTGTTGGGCCTCCAATTACATGTCCTCGTACTCAAATGTCTTCCCTATATTTAAGAGTCCATCTGTAGATCAATCAATTAAGTAAATAATATTAATTTATTTAACATCTACCTAAACCAAAAAAATATATATTAAAACAATACTTATTATTAATTATCACCTCCATTGTAAAGTAACACAGTTTAACCAACATGGAGTGTTTTTATGGTGTCAAGAAAGAGTGAAGTAAGATAAATGGTAGTAAAAAAAATAGAATATGGTGTGATAATGGGTACAAAGGTAGGGCCCAACATCCCCCCCATGCTAGAGGGGATGCATGTCTTCATGAAAATGTCATTTTCAAACTCAACTAGTCATTAAAATTAGGTCATCCCTTCCTTCAAATTCCCATTGCACTAACTAGGACCTCCAAACCATGGTTTTTATGCAATAATTGTCGTCGAAATGTTAGGGATCATTCACAGGCATTAAGAATTTTGATAGGTTTTAGTTTTTTGAGCTTCCAATTAATTATATGTTATAAATCAAACTTTCAATATACATATTGAGTAAAAATATACATATTGAGTAAAAGAAGAGAAATAAATATTTCAATGTCAAGTATACATGTATTATTCAAGTCCTTGTCATTAAAACCACATTTGCTATTGAGAAGTGATGAGCTCAATTATTTGGATATTGTTGTTGATGAGCACTGAGTCAACCTTGTCCACGCTAGAAATAAGATCTACAAAATTGTTATGGCATGTTCCGCCGAGAAATAGACTCTATGAGGCTAAGCTAGTCAAAGAGAACCACATTGTGGGGATTTTGTGGGGGACTAAACAGGACAACAAATTGTGGTTTCCAAAGCCTGAATGTATAGAATTTAAACTAGGTATTCAGTTGCTTCCTCTTATACCAATTACAAAGCTCTTGTTCTCTTATTTGGAGTATGTCATGGAGTTAGTGGATTTGGCGAGAAAAAATGGAGATGTTGACATTGAAGATGGGTGGAAGGGATTTATATTTGTGTTCAAAGGAGTATATGATACAATAATTTTCCTCCAAAAGGCCCAGTAGCTCATCGGATATAGTGATGGTAAATCTCTAATGAATTTGTTGTGGTTGATGTACATAAGAGGTTGATCAGGGTCACTGTTACAGACGCATATTTGAGTATA
Source organism: Pinus taeda (assembly GCA_000404065.3). NCBI lineage: Eukaryota > Viridiplantae > Streptophyta > Pinopsida > Pinales > Pinaceae > Pinus > Pinus taeda. The sequence goes on from APFE031710461.1 coordinate 45,026, forward strand.
CTAATTTTCATAGTCATGTATGGTTTTGTTGTGTTTGTCTTCTTTGGATTTTTTTAAAGTTGGAATGTTGGAATCAATTTTATCATCAAGAAGCATCATTGTTTACGATACAATATATAGGATTTTGTGACATCCAAAACCCTTAATCCATTGACTTGGATTAGATTACAGTATTATTTCTTAATCATAATTAGAAAACCATGGGTCAAATAAACATGTGCCATGAAATTTCTAAAAGAAAAATTATTTTGTTAAAAATTGCTAACATGGACATACAAAACCAGCTAATCTTAAGCATTGTGTAACATCCCCAAATAGATGGTCTAACCAAAGTGATCAATAAGTTCTTAGAAACCTATTTTTGATTGAAAAACCACACCAATGAGCATAATGGATTCTCCTAGCACAATGGTGGTACAATACCACTTATGATGGAGCTATGAAAACAACAAAATATGAAGTTGTTTATGGCTGAAAACCCTTGTTAGTAACCTCCTATTTTCTAAGCATCTCCAAGGTTTAGACAATGGATAATGCACTTCATAACAATGAAGGTGTTCTCTACACATTTAAACAAAATTTTCTTATAGCTCAATATAGAATGAAACCAAAAGTAGATTAGCATCTCTCCAAATTTTCTTTTGTAAAAGTGGATTAGGTGTTATTTTCCTGCAACCTTATAAAAAACTGCCACGCAAAGAACATAACCCCCAATATTAAAACCAAAATTCCATGGATCATATAAAATCATTTAATGTCTTTGAAAAAATTCCTATATCTTACCTTTTCTAGCACACTCAATCTTACCTTTTCTAGCACACTCAAAGTTTTTTCATACCTTTCCCATGTCTCACATGAAGAAGTTCATCGTATCATAGTGCAAGGGGTGCACTAAATTATCAAAAAAAAAATGAAAAAGACTCCATTTGGTTATTATTTGTCATAGTGCTGAATATTAAACAATGTCAAGTGCACCAATACATGATTCAAGTATTAACGTAGTGGAAAGATATGTAGCCTTGATATGCAGCATGGTAATCAATCATAATTCTGTAGCACTTTCCTCATCTCTAGCCTTGAAAAAATGTTTCTTTTGAGGAGAGAGGTTAGTTTCATACCTTATCCTAGTCGTCATACATTAAACTACTTAGGAGTGAATCAATTGATGTATGCAACCATCCACTTTGAATAATGTCCATTAGGCAATAGTTGATAGTTATTTATTATAAAAGGGTCCACTTTATAAGGACAAATGGATAGTTGGTACCCAATAATGATAGGTCAACAAGTATTTAGGGTTTTCTATTAACGATCTATTTAAAGAATAAAAGGCTATGAAATTTTTGGTGTTATATTGTTCTATTTGGAGTTTTTCTTAGTGAAAGGTTTCAACAATTTAATAGGAAAGTAAAAAATATTTTATTTCTTCTAATTATCATAATACAAAGGTATAATTCATATATTTTTTCTTAATCAACATAATAAACTAGCAATTTCCTCAGTACTCAAAGGATTTTTATAAATTTTGGGACCATTTAACTATTTATCTATGTAATTTTCCATCTGTCATCTTACTCTCGCAATAACCAGATGGTGCAATGGAAAATTTCCATCAACAAGTAAGAAACCACTAAATTAGAAGATTCCTCTTCGTACTCCAACATATTTTTTTGCTTTTCTTGTGATATGAACATTAGGCTCATTCAAGTAGTAGTGTTGACTAGACTAGTGGAATATCATAGGAGCACTCATTTTTCTAGCTGGGGAACTTGTCACTAGGCTCAAGGACCTCAACATAGATTGAATGTGTTCCCTCACAGGAACCTAGCACTGGGGGCACTACGTGGCGATGAAAAATCAAATAGACAGGCGGGACACATTGCTCACAATAAACCAAAAATTCCCTCAATATTCAAAGAATTAAATAATTGTTGGGTTGTGTTATATTATTTCCATGACTAGGCCACGTAGTTAAGCAAGGGGTTAGAGGGGGGGCGGAGCCCCCGTTCATTGCACTGATTCCATAGTGGGGGGATCACTGGGGGTTTGAGGGGTACAGGTAACCCCACTCTATGGGATTCGGGGTAGCGCCCCAGAAAATTTTGGTTTTGGAGCATACGTTATGTTGGGCAGAACCACCTATGGGTTGTGCATGCTTTTCTCACATGTCTTCGGACACGTTGGTTTTTTGTCCATGGTTTTGGATGTGATAGTTTTTGGCCCATGGTATTTGATGCTTTGGCATGTATAAATATGTATTATAACATTGAAAGGAACATAATGAAAAATCAAGCTAGTAGACTTGGTTTTGGGATCGAGGGGAAAATCTCTGTGTATATGTGTTTTATGTGTTATGCTCTCGCATTATTTATTTTATGTGTTATAGAATTCATATGCAGGTAATTTCTGTACAGGGTTAAAACCTACATTTGGCATCAGAGTTGTTTTGGCTTTAAGGGGACGCCTTTGTTGCTGAGGGGTTTCGCTTGGGCCTATGGTAGCCCCTGTTCAGTGGGAGATCTACGAGATCGATTATAGTGGTGAAACAAGATGGTGAGCAATGGAAAGATAGTGATCGAGAAATTTAATGGTCAAAGTTTTGAGTTGTGGAAACTCAAGATGGCGGATCTGTTGGTGGATAAAGATGAGTGGATCACGGTAGATCCGGGTACTAAACCAACTGGAGTGTCCGATGAAGAATGGAAGAAGTTAGATCAGAAGGCAAAGAGAACAATACAATTGTGTGTGTCAGATTCAGTATTGCTGAATGTATCAGGGGAAGCTATGGCTAAGGCTTTGTGGGACAAATTAGGGACTTTTTACCAATCTAAGTCTCTGGTGAATAAACTGTTCCTACAAAAAAAGTTGAATAACCTAAGGATGAAAGATGGAGACTTGGTGACAGAGCATCTAAATGCGTTTAATACTATGGTAAGTCAGTTATCATCTGTTGATATCAAAATTTAAGATGAAGATAAGTGCATTAGTTTTTTGTGTTCTCTACTAGATTCGTGGGATAGTTTGGTTATTGCAATAGGTAGCAATGCAACTGCCTTGCAGTTTGATGAAATAGTCTCATCCTTGCTGACGGAGTAGATGAGATGGGAAAATATGGAGAGCCAAAATGGTGATGCCTTGTCTGTATGAGGATGGTCTCAGAATAGAAACAAAAATAAGTTATCGAGTGGGATCTAAATCTAGAGGGAGATCGAAATCTCTAGGAAAACCTGTAAAGGTGGTGTGCTAGAAATGTGGAAAGGAAGGGCACTACAAAAGGGACTGTAAGTCTAAAGCTCCTGGCAAAGGAAAGGGATCTGATGATGCTCCTTACGCAAAGGTGAAAACCACCTCAAATGAAGGTGGGGATGTGTATTTGGCTTCTTCAAGTACACATGTATATCATGAGGCATAGTTGATTGATTGAGGTGCATCCTTTCACTTCATTCCCCATAGAGAGTGGTTCTATGAGTATGAGAAATACGATGGTGGTGATGTCTTCTCAAGGGATGATAGCAAGGCTAGAATTATTGGTCACGGAAAAGTAAAGTTGAAGTTGCAATGTGGAAGGGTTAGAACACTTCCGAGTGTTCTACATATTCCTACGTTAGCCAGAAATCTAATTTCTGTAGGCATGCTGGATGATGCAGGTGTAAAAACAGTGTTCGAAAAGGATACCTGCAAGATGGTTTAGGGGCATTGGTATTTATGTGGGGAGTTTGAATTGGAACTCTGTAAAATCTGCAAGGTAGCACCATTGTTGATGGATGAAACAGTTCCGTGTTTCCTGAAAGTGGAGCAGAAAATATAGTGGTCTCTCAAGAGAAGACCATGATGTGGCATCAAAATCTTGGACATATTAGAGAGAAGGACCTTCGAATACTTCATGGTAAAGGTATGATAGAAGGTATGAGTAATAGCTCTCTGGATTTTGATTTTTGTGAAAACTGTGTAGATGGGAAGCAGAATTGGGTTAGTTTCTCCTCTGGTGGTAAGAGGGCGAAACATATATTAGAGCTTGTCCACAATGATGTGTTTGGACCTATGAAGGTTCCATCACTGGGTAAGTCTGTGTACTATGTATCATTTATAGATGACTTCTCAAGGAATACATGGATATATTTCCTTAAGAATAAATTTGAAGTCTTTGACAGGTTTAAAGAATTTAAGGCTTTGGTGGAAATCCAAACAGAGAAGAAGATAAAAAATGTTGAGGACAGATAACGGTGGAGAGTTTTGCAGTAAGGAATTTTAAGAATTCTGTAAGAAGTGTGGTATAGCATGGAAAAAGACTACTCCACATACACAGCAAAATGGAATTGCAGAAAAAATGAAGACGTAGATGGAAAGGGCAAGAAGCATGCTCGGTGGTGTCAGGTTAGGACAAGAATTCTGGGCAGAGGCGATGGAGACATCATGTTACTTGGTCAATAGATCACCTTCATCAGTGTTGGAGGATAAGACTCCATAAGAGGTATGGATTGGTAAGAAACCCTCTCCTTCACATCTGAGGGTATTTGGATGTGATGCATATGTACATGTTCAAAAGGAGAAACGAACCAAGTTGGATAGTAAATATGAAAAGTGAATCTTTATTGGGTATAAGGATGGTTTAAAGGGTTATAAGCTTTGGAACCCAGTAACAAGGAAGGTTGTGTACAGTCGAGATGTGTTGTTTAGAGAGGTGAAAGATGTTAGTAAACATGAAGTCCAACCAAAGGAGCTTGAGAAGATAGAGCTTGAGCTAAAGGAGGAAGAATCAAACTCTATAGCTAAGGAGCAATCAGAAGATGAAGAGCCACATATGTCGGGTGTGAGAAGATCAGTTCGAGAAAGAAGTCAGCTAGAAAGTTATAATCCATCTGCTTTCTGTTCAAATTTTTCTTTATCTATTATTGATGATGATCCTAGAACTGTGAAGGAAGCAGTAGATTCAAAAGATGGAAAACTCTGGAAAGAGGCCATGGTTGATGAAATGGCATCTTTTCACAAAAATGAGGCTTGGGATCTGGTGGAGTTGCTGGCTAGAAGGAAACCCATTGGCAGCAAATGGGTGTTCAAGAAGAAGAAAAATGCAGAAGGAAAGGTGGAGAAATACAAAGCTCGATTGGTAGAAAAAGGTTACTCCCAGGTCCAAGGAATTGATTTTGGTAATATTTTTTCTCCTATTGCCAAGGTAACTTCTATTAGATTACTTTTATCTGTTGATACTGCTTTTGATTTTGAGGTAGAACAAATGGATGTGAAGACAAAATTTCCTCACAGGGATCTGGAAGAGGAAATATACATGAAGCAACCTGAAGGCTTTGCAGTGAAGGGCAAGAAAGAACTGGTATGCAAGTTAAAGAAGTCTCTGTATGGGTTAAAACAGTCACCAAGGATATGGTATCAAAAATTTGATACATTTATATGGGGACTTGGCTTCACCAAAAGCAAAGCAAATCACTATGTGTATTTTAAATTAACTGGTGACTGTGTTATTTATTTCATCTTGTATGTGGATGATATGTTGCTGATCGGAAGTGACAAAAAATTATCTAGGATTTGAAGACCCAATTGTCCTCCAAATTTGACATGAAAGATCTTGGTGCTGTAAACTATTTTGTGGGCATGGAAATTAAAAGAGATCAGGCAAAGAGGAAGCTCTAGCTAAACAAGAGGAAGTATGTTGAGACAGTATTGCAAAGATTTAATATGCAGGATAGTAAACCGGTGAACATTCCTATTCCTGTAGGTGTAAAATTATCTGCTGAACAGTGTCCCAAGACACAAGAAGAGGAAGAGGACATGTCCTGTGTTCCATATGCAAGTGCAGTTGGTAGCCTAATGTATGCAATAGTCTATACTAGACTAAAATTTGCACATGTAATGGGAGTATTGAGTAGGCTTATGTCAAAACTAGGAAAGGAGCATTGGATACCAGTGAAGCCGGTTTTTAGGTATTTGTGTGGCACTAATGATTATGGTTTGTGCTACCAAGGAAGACCAAGATAGACAGAGTGTTGGATATTCGTGGCTTTGTTGATGCAGGCTGGGCTAGAAATTTGGATCAGAGAAAATCCACAAGTGGGTATGTGTTTAACCTATTTGAAGGTCCAGTCAAGTGGATGAGTAAGAAACAATTTGTAGTGGCACTATCATCTACAGAGGTAGAATACACGACAGCCACTCATGCAAGCAAGGAAGCAGTTTGGTTGTAGAGATTGTGTTCAAGTATGGGGTTAGTACAGGGAGCTATAAGGATAGACTGTGACAGCTAAAGTCCAATTTTCTTGGCAAAGAACCTTGCATATCATTCAAAGAAAAAGCACATTTATGTTCAGTATCACTTTGTGAGGGATATGGTAGAAGACAAAAAGGTGTTGATGGTAAAGGTGGACACTTTGAATAAAATTACAGATGCATTGACAAAATCTATGAGCTTTGAGAAGTTATCTTGGTGTGGAGAAACAATGGGCATTATAGGGCTGGATAAATGACTATGTTCTCTTGTGGCCCCCTGTGGAAAGAAATTAACAAGTGGGAGAATGTTGGGTTGTGTTATATTCTTTTGACAGCTAGTGCACGTAGTTAACCAGGGGGTTAGAAGGGGGGCAGAGCCCTCCCTTCATTGCATCCATTGCATAGCAGGGGGGTCACAGGGGGTTGTGCATGATTTTTGCACATGTCTTTGGATGTAATGGTTTTCGGTCCATGGTTTTGGACGTGATGGTTTTCAGTCCATGGTATTGGATGCTTCAACATGTATAAATAGGTATTATAACATTGAAAGAAACATAATGAAAAATCAAGCTGGTAGTCTTGGTTTTGGGATCCAGGGGAAAATCTTTGTGTATATGTGTTTTATGTGTTATGCTCTCACATTGTTTATTTTCTACATTTTAGAATTAGTATGCAAGTAATTTCTGTATGGGGTTAAAACCTACAAATAAGGAGTTGTATAAATTTTTATGGTCATTTAGGTATTTATTTATGTACTTTTTCATCTGTCAACTTAGTCTTGCAATAGCTAGATGTTGCAATGGAAATTTTCCATTAGCAAGTAAGAAACCACTAAAGTAGAAGCTTCCTCTTTGTACTACACCATTTTTTTGTGCTTTTCTTATGATATGAACATGAGCCTCATTCATGTAGTAGTGTTGACTAGAATAGTGGAATATCATAGGAGGACTTGTTTTGCATCCCAGGGAACTTGTTGGTAGGCCCTAGGACCTCAACATAGATGGAACATGTGCCCTGACCGGAACCCAACACTGGTGGCACTGAGTGGCGGTGAAAAAATAGATAGATGGGTGTGACACACTGCTATCAATAAACCAATAATTTCCTCAATACTCAAAGAAATAAATAAGGAGTTGTATAAATTTTGTGGTCATTTAACTATTTATCTATGTAATTTTCCATCTATCATCTTACTCTCGCAATAACCAGATGTTGTAATGGAAATTTTCCATCAGCAAGTAAGAAACCACTAAAGTAGAAGCTTCATCTCTGTACTCCGACATTTTTTTGTGTTTTTCTTGTGCTATGAACATTAGCCTCACTCCTCTAGTAGTGTTGACTATACTAGTGGAATATCATAAGAGGACTCATTTTGCAGTCCGAGGAACTTGTTGCTAGGCTCTAGGACCTTAACATAGATTGAACATGTGCCCTCATAGGAACCCAGCACTAGCAGCGCTGAGTGGCAGTGAAAAATCAGATAGATGAGCATGACACACTTGAGGCAAGCTTTTCAACACTTTATACTCATGCATAGGTTGTGAGCATTGGGAAATCTAGGATTAAGTTGATCCACTATTACATATACATTTTTTCAAGAAAATCCTTGGCATGGATAGTATAATTATAAGGACTTGTTAAAACTATTGTAGACTGAACATTTTCTTCCTGTGAAAACTCCTCTACTCGATTGGTTTTCTACCTCTTTTTATATAATTGGAATTATTTCCCTTGAATTTTTTAGATTGAAGAGGAAACATCCTCCCTTGGTATTTTATCCCTCTTTCCTGTAGCACTGATGTCTGTGATGCAATAGTAGAAAGTACATATTCTTCTGGCTCGTGCAATGTGTTTTCATGCAATTGATTTTGATTCATATATTTCTCAATTTTAGGTCTCGGAGTATGAGTGTAAGGAGTAGTTTTCTTCTCTACTCTAAACTTTGATATTATTCCTAAAGGATCATATGACCAAATGAAACTGAGTTTAAATTTCATTTGTTTGAGCAGAATATTTTCTTCTTTTGTTGTTGTCTTGGTATTACAAATGAAAGGCCCAACATGTGCTTTGATTTTGAATTGATATTTTCTTTTGGCTACCACAAAGTGCAGATCATCCATATTTATCATTTGCCTAATATACTATAATGAAAAAATTCTTATAGGAACAAATTTAGGCAATTTATATGGAGGAAATTGGCATCCATACACCCTATTATCAGTGTAATTTTGATACAGGTACCAATCACCTGTCTTTGTTTGCTCACTGAGATGTAGAATTCTCTTAAGCTCAGGTCAATTCTAGGTTCAACATCACTGTTAAGTAGGAAATAAATTATGTACAAAAATGGGTCTACATAATCACTGAATGTGAATTCATTGGTGTGCTTCCTTACCAAGGAATTCCAGTGGATCACAGACTGTGCATTTCCTTGTTCATCCAGATTCTATAATGGAAATTGAAATATGTTTTCTTGATGGAATAAGAACAAGTAAACTAAAACTAAAGCATTCTTGAAGACTCCTTCTGTAGAAAAGTTAAGGAATGAATGACCTCTGCTAGGAATTCACTGTAATGAAAAAACATTGAAGGCTTTTCTTCTATTGAAAACACTGATAGAAAACCTATAATGGCTTCATTAACCCATTGATTGATTTGATAGCCCAATAAACAAGAAACTATGGAAATGATTTGTTCTTTCATTTCAGGAAACATTGAGGATGGATAAGGAGGGTTTGTTTTTGGAAATTTGAAAATCTCAAGTAGAAATGTCTCGAAAATTTTGGCTTTATGGGAAAAAGTCAGGGTTTTATAGAGTTCCATAAGGGAGTCAACTGAAAAGGGTTTCAGAGACGTTGAATTTTGAATCTGCAACATTTGACATGTGGGGAAGGGGGTAATTGTGAACAAAATGTCATTGTTTTGGGAAACAATTGCTCTTTGACTGTCTATGTACCTGAAATTGCACCATGAAACAAATTTCGAAAATTATGGGTATGGGGAAAAATGAATTGAGGTAAGGAAGATCCCACAAACTCAATTTGTCACTAAGATCAATAATTGTTTTCTTTAACCAATTGTGGAATTTTTAGAGGTCGAACTCACAGTTGGTTTCAAATTTTTTATAGTCTTGGTCTAGTAAGGGTTGATGGTCTAAGTCAATTAAAGGGGGAAGGATAGGGTTTTCCACTGTGGATTTTGATTTAATTTTAGAACACATGTTGAAGGAAATGAAATGGAAATAGTGTAATTACCCAGGAGTTCATGGAAGGAAAACAATTCGGCTTGATAAGGTTGCAGTAGCAGTAGTAGGTTCTGTCATTCAATGTCTTGGAACAATAGAGGAAATGTCTACTGAACAAAGTTCTGCATTATCTTGTAGGCGAGTTCATTTATTGTTGAAATTTTTCCATTTCATGGAGCGATTCATTAATTTGGCAATGATCAAAGTTTAGAATGGATTCTTAATGGTTAATGATAAGTGTGGGGGATGTGACAATAGCGGGAGCAGAGTCGGAAGGGATATGACACTTGGTAGTGTTGGCATTATGATTCAGGTTTGGCACTATGGCATAGGTGTTGTACTTGATGGCAACTCACTCAAGTGGCAGATCTCTGTTCAGGCTCTCAAATCATAGAAAATGAGATTCCCGCAAGTGAGCCTAAGCAAAGGTGCAGACCCGCAGGTACCCCGACCAAGAACTGCGGACATACCCGCAGGTGCTCCGTTTAAAAGGTGCGGACGTCAAATTCCCTCACTCCAATGCAGAGAAGCACGTGCACGTGGGAATATTTATGAATGGTCCATGGTATTTAGCCTGACATGTTTGATCCTATGGTTTTGGTCCGTGGTTTTGCATCTAAAAGTGTTGATCCAAGGTATTGGGTTCCTAGTATTTAATACCTATAGTTTTGGACCATGGTTTGAGTAAAGGCTTGCCTATAAAAAGGGAAGCAGATCATTTGGCTAGACACCCTTTTTTGAATTTTGAATATCTTAAGATCTGAAATTTTGGGTGATCAATTTGATAACGCCATATCTAAATCAAGGAGAATTATGTAAACTGTAAGGCGGATCTATTGATAAGTCGTGATCTCATTGGCGATGATCAGATCTGTGGATCTGACAGTCTGCGGCACATTGGAGGACTGATAAATTGGCTCTATTCAGAGGTCCGCAAGTGATCCATTGCGCAGGTACGGAGATATGCAGCGCAGCAGAAGGCGCAAGTGCGGAGGTACATAGGGCAGCAGAAGGCACAGGTGCGAAGGTACGCAACGTAGTAGAAGGTGCAGGTGCAGAGGTACGCAGCACAGCAGAAGGCGCAGGTGCGGAGGTACGCAACGCAGAAGAAGGCATAGTGCGGAGGTACGCAGAGGAACAGAAGCACCAGGTGTGGAGGTACGCTGTAAGGAAGACAGTGCAGGTGTGGATCTGCGCAGAGGTACGCAGTACAGCAAAAGGAGTAGGTGTGGAGGTACGCAGAACAACAGAAGGATCAGTTGCGGATCTGCGCAGTTTAGACACAAAAGGGCTGTGGATATTCGTAGGTTTCTATTGGTGAAGTTGTGGACTTTTCTTAAAATATTTGTTGGCTGCCTTTTATCTTTTGCTGAAGAGTTCTTGGTTTAGATTACTGGTATTGCTATTCTGGTTACTGCATTCTAAAAAGTTATTGGTTGATTCCTTGGTTGATTATAAAAGGAGATTTGGTGATTCATATTTACTTGTTTATTATTTGATGTTCATGGATCCAGTTTGAAAAATCATGAAACATGGTCCTTAAAGAAGTAGAAGAGAAAAGGGGGTTGTAGCTCCCTTCCAGGAGAGAATGGAAAATGAGAGAGGGTTGTAGCTCTCTGCAGGTTGCAGCCTGTGTACTGGTAAAGGACTGCACCAGTACAAAATCATTGTAAAAGAAGTTTCTAATTGAAAGAAGATAGAGAGATATTGCAGCAGGTGGTTTTCACCCACATTGGGTTTCCACCTTATATCTAGTGTTCCTTGGTGTGATTATCTGTTTCTCTTGTTCTTGCTCATTATTATATGGTACTAACATACAAACTAATGATCAATGTCTGAAGAATAAATTAAAGTATAAATATGGAAGATATATTGAAAAGAATTTGATAATACTGATTCACCCCCGCACTCAGTATTATTTCCAACAATTGGTATCAGAGCAGGTCCTTCTGAAGAAGCTTGATCACTTGAAGGAAGTTCTATCATTATGAGCAACTACGAGAGGGAAGCATCAATCAGGCCACCAATTTTTGATGGGACAAACTTCGTATATTGGAAGGTAAGAGTAATTGCCTATCTTCAATCTCTTGGTACATAAGTTTGGGATATCATAGACACAGGGTATGCTTTTACATTAGCAACTCCTATAGATCTGGCTGAGAAGAAGAAATATGAAACAAATGCAAAGGCGGTCAATACTCTTCTAGGATGTCTATCTCAATCAGAATTCGTGAAGGTTATGCAGTTTAAATCTGCAAAGGAAGTATGGGACAAGATTTTTCTGAGCTATGAAGGAGATGATCAGGTAAAACGAGCAAAACTTCAAACCCTCAGAATTTAGTATGAAAATCTCAGAATGTACAATGATGAAAGTGTGGCTAACTATTTTCTTTGTGTACATGAGATTGTTAATTGTATGAAAAATTTGGGTGAAGAAATAAAAGAGGCTATTGTGGTTGAAAAAGTTCTAAGATCTTTGTCCCCTAGGTTTGAATCTAAAGTTTCTACAATAGAAGAAAAAGAGAATCTACAAAAGCTTAAAATGTCACAACTGCACGGAATTCTAACTGCTTATGAAATGAGGAAAGGAGGTCCATCAGACAGGAGAGAAGCTGCCTTCAAGGATTCAGGCAAAGGAGAGTACTATGAGTCAGGACACGTGTCAGAAGAAGAAGAAGAATCAAATTTTGTCAGAAATCTTCAACGGGGTACTGGAAGATTCAGAGGTAAGTTACATTTCAAATGTTTTGCTTGTGGAAGAGTAGGTCACTATGCTGCCAAATGTCCTCATAAGGATAAGATTGACAAGGGGAAGGAACCTATTAGATGGAACAAGAAACAGAATGCAAATAAGAAAAGCTATTACACTCATGAAGACAATGGTGGTCTATCAAATAGTGATGAAGATGAACGAGGTAATAAATATAAACTTTTAATGGCTTTTGAAGATGATGATTACATGGATGCTATAGATGTGGATGGCTTTTATGAAGAGATTTCTAGACTCAAGACATGTTTAGAAGAAAAGAATGTGATCATTGATACTCTGCAATTTCAACTTGATGAAAAATAAAAATTCCTTGAGAAGTTAGAATGTGAAATTGTTGGCCTTAGAAAAGAAATTGAGAAAACAAAGGCTCTTAATTGAAATTTGTTGAAGGATCTGAAACTCTGGATGAGATTATCCATGTACAATGTTCTCCACTAATCAAGACAGGTCTAGGGTATAATGGGGAAACATCTCAAGCATCCACCTCAAAGATTTATCTTGATGCAGCAAGGAGGAATGAACAAAAGCCTAATGAATATCACCAGGTAAAACAGGGACAAATTACATCAAGAATAAACAAAGACTACCAGGTAAACCAGAGGCAATCCATCTTAAGGGTGAACAAAAGCTACAACCAGCCACAGGTAAAAACTTCTAAATTTGCTTCAAGAATGGATGACAATAGAAACCACAATCATTTGGCCGGTAGATTTGATAATCGCAGAAGTTTCTTCAATGGCCTATGTTTCTCTTGCCATAACTTTGGTCACAAAGCAACTCAATGTGTTGCCTATAAAACAATCATGACTAGAGAAGCTCAAAAATAAAGAAGTATGACTAGAATTACGAAAAGGACCTATAACAACTTTTCAGCCCTTGAAAATGAAATTGAATGTTCTATTTGTAATAACTTCGGTCATGAAGATTCTGAATGTAGGAGCAGGTTTCGGCAGACAAAGGAACAAGCCTCAAGCACCAGAACATGGAGAATAAAGGAACCACAACCAGAAAGATGTGGGATAGATTTTTATGCAGAAGGACAGGAAAATCTATGGTACATCAATAGTGGATGTTCAAAGCATATGATAGGTGATAAAGAAAAACTTGAATCATATACTGATTTAGAAAAGGGAAAGAAAATTTCTTTTGGAAATGATACCCCTACAGCCATAAAAGGAAAAGGAACTGCTCAGTTGAAAGAAAAGGTCAAAGCTGGAAATGTTTTGTATGTTGATGGCTTGAAGCATAATCTACTGAGTGTCAGTCAGATGTGCGATCAAGGAACTGAGGTAATATTTCAATCAAATGGGTGTAGTGTTCGTGATCTTGATACAGGAAAAACAATGATCAAAGGTAGAAGAACTCCAAATAATTTATACATATTTGAAGAAGGACAACAACAATGCTATTTGAGCAAGGATGATGAACACTGGTTATGGCACCGGAGGTTAGGGCATCTAAGATTTTCACAAATAAGGAAAGCATGCAAATACTAGGCAGTTCATGGTCTTCCAGATATCAAAATTCCAGACAACACCATATGCAAATCATGTCAGTTTGTTAAGCAAACCAGAACTAACTTCCCTGAGAAGGAAGGATCAGCCAGCAGGCCTCTCAAACTAGTCCATACAGATGTATGTGGTCCATTTAGGACAAGGTCACCTCGAGGAGAGGAATACTTTATATTATTCATTGATGACTTCTCCAGGATGATTTGGTTAGGACTTATGAAGCACAAAGATGAAGCATTCGAAAAATTCAAATCCTTCAAAGCCTTGGCTGAAAACGAATCAGATCAAAAAATTAAGTGCCTCAGGTCTGACAGAGGTGGGGAGTTTACCTCAAATGAATTTTTTGATTTCTGCGAAGAACATGGAATAACAAGGGAATTCTCTACAGCTAGGACTCCTCAGCAGAATGGAGTGGTGGAAAGGATGAATAGAACAATTCAACAAATGGATCATGCTATGCTTGATGAGTCTGGAACTCCCGCAACCTTCTGGGGTGAAGTTGCATTTGCTGCGGTTGTTATTCTCAACAAAACAAATGTCCGAGTGAACAACACTCAAACTCCTCATGAGCTCTGGTATGGTGAGATTCCTTCGGTAAAGCATTTCAAAATTTTTGGAAGCAAATGCTATATTAAGAATAATGATGAATAGCTTGGCAAACTTGAACCTAGAGCAGATGAAGGCATTCTCCTTGGTTATTCTCCCCACAACAAGGCATATAAGTGTTACAATAAAAGACTTGGAAGAATTGTTGACAGCATTGATGTAGTGGTTGATGAAAAAGGATACATTCCTAGGCAAGCAAATTATGAAAATATTGAAGAGGATGATGACTACCCTTCAAATCAGACTGATAATGAAGAAGAACCTCAAGAGGCACCAGAAGAACAAATAAGGATAGAAGAGAAGATTCCATCCAGGTACGTTCAGAAGAATCATCCAAAATCTCAGATTTTGGGACAGAAAGAAGTAGGTGTACAAACAAGAAGAACAATTGCAAAAGCCTCAAGCTATTTGGCATTGCTCTCCTCCACTAAGCCACAAAATGTAAAAGAGGCATGCAAATATGAATGTTGGGTCAAGGCAATGGATGAAGAACTTGAGTAGATTGAAAAGAACAACACTTGGAGTTGGTTCCTAGACCAAAAGATAAGAATGTCATAGGGACAAAATGGATCTTCAAAAATAAGTTAAATGAAAATGGGGAAGTAATTAGAAACAAGGCCAGACTTGTTTGTAAAGGGTATGCTCAACAAGAAGGAATACAGTTTGAAGAAACTTTTGCTCCCGTTGCTAGACTTGAGGCCATCCGAATGTTCCTTGCTCTCTCAAGCTTTCAGAAATTCAAAGTATTTCAAATGGACGTGAAATCAACCTTTCTAAATGGATATTTAGAAGAAGAAGTATACATTGAGCAGCCAGATTGTTTCATTCTTGGGAATGATCCAAATCTTGTATACAGACTGAAAAAGGCCCTCTATGGTCTTAAACAAGCTCCAAGGGCTTGGTACCATCGTTTGGACAAATACCTTCATCAACAAGGTTTTTCAAAAGGATCAGCAGATAGCAATCTTTATATAAAAATTGAAA
>APFE031710465.1:1378-20735 GCA_000404065.3 Pinus taeda
TGGATCAGCTAGTACAAGAGCAAAGGGGGTTGTAGCTCCCGTACTTGTATGAGACTGCACCAGTCCAAATATTGTAAAAGGATTTTCTTATTAAGAAGAAGATTGAGATGACTTGCAGTAGGTGGTTTTCTCCCGCATTGGGTTTCCACCTTATATCATGGTGTTCATGTGTGTGCCTTATGTGTGATGATCTATTCTATGTTACTGCATCTGTTAACTGATAATATGGTTGATAATGTTCTAATGCACTCATTGAAGATCAATTAACTTAATCATAAGAAGTTGTGGAAGTAGCATATATGAATCTGATTATGGAAATGAAAAAGTTTTATTAATGTGATAATACTGGTTCACCCCCCCCCTCAGTATTATTTCCAACACATAGTGGGCTTTATTAAAGACATTTGTAGTTTTCCCTCTTTGATGTAAAAATATTACATCAACCTAGTTTGATTTGTGGGTGTGAGTTTGAGATGCTAAGCATAAGTCTGTGCCTTCAGTTTCTCATTCATCAACTTGATTTCTTTATATCTGTCCTTTATGTCTTTGTCCTTATCAGCAGGTCTACTGAATGAAGACACTTCTACACTTAGATGCCTCTCCAACATCTGAGTCTGTGAAGTGGATGGTTCCTGTGTCTCCTTAGATGGAGTTGTGCCCTTGCTTCTGTCCAATTGAGTGTTGGTCACCTGTGTTGATCCTTTTGTATCTTCCTATTCAGAAATAGGGTTGAGCCTTTGCCTTTTGTTGTGACTGGTTTCACACTATACATTATATGTATCCATGCCTGAAGTGGAGGCTACCTCTCTGTTTCTCTTGGGATTTATTTCTTCATTTTGGGGAGTCTGCATAATAGGAAGGGTACTCATGGTGGCTTCTTCCTGTCCAGGTACCTACAGAAATGAGCTCTCATCAAGCTGCCTCTAAATCAATCAAGGTATTTTCAAGTCTACCTTTGCACTATCTTTATCTATAAGAGTGTTCTCAACCACTAAGATTGATTGGCATATGCTTCTATCTCAGGTATGGGGTGATGAATGTAAGGCCCCAGTTTGACATTTTTCCTAAGTCTAGTCATGAATCATTGAGTGTCATATCTCCACATGAAACTTTTTTGGAATTTAATTTGTTTCAAAATGAGATTTGCCTCCTCCCCTGCTTCTCTATAATTACAGATGAAAGGGCCCAATTGATTTTTGACTCTAAACTAGGTTTTCTTCTTGGTCGAAACAAAACTGACTTCATCTAAGTTCATTATTTACCTATAATACTCCAAAGAAAATAACCTCATGGGGAGGTATTTGGGTAGTTTATATGGTGCAAGCTGGAACCCATAGATCCTTATCTTTGTGTGGTTTTGGTAAAGGTACCGATCTCCCACTTTGGTTTGCTTGGATAGCTAGAGGACTCTTTTTATTTTTGGACTTATCCTAGGTGGAGGATTTCCTGTTAGCATAGTCATGACTGGATGAACAAAAGAATCTATGAATTCTAAATAGGTGTATGGTGATTCAAATTTGTGGAACAGTGGGGACCAAAAAATGACAGACTTGGGCTAGCCTCTGGTATCAAGCTTCTAGAGAGTGAAAGGAAACTTGTTTTACTGATAATACAAAAATAGGTGGTATAATAAAGATGAGTATTTGAATACTCTTTCATTGCTCATTCTAGTAAACTGCTCATGCATTCTACTAGCTATAAACTGGGCATAAGCATAAATGGTTTCAGGAGGCTGTCTTGGGGTGTAAATGGACATGAAGGTAAGTATAAGATCATCAATGAATTCACTTGTAGTATAGCCCAAAATACATTATATCATGGTCACAATATGTTTGCCCCTTGTAGAGAAAATAGCTGACATATATGGAGGGGGATCTTTAAGAGCATGTTTTTCTTCTACAATGAAGGTTCGAAACAACTGGGCCAATCTTGATGGGCTTAACTTGACAAATTGTTCTAACAGGTCTCCAATTGAGAGTGGGGTCAGGTTTGGTCCTGCTTGGAAATGCAACATTTCATTGATGGATTCAATTGTGATAGTAAACAACACCTTTTGGTCATGAGACATTATGGCTCTATGTCTAGGGATGTAGCATGCATGGCACATATGGACAATTTCTGGGAAGATATGTACTTGAGGGAACTGATATCTGGGTAAATTGGATTCCCAAAGGCCAATGTCATTTGAATGGTTTAGGTATCTGTCTTTGCTCAAACAATGAATTTTGAGCAACAGCTTTGATGAGCTTGTATCTTTAATTTGGAAATCCTTGTTAGCCAGGGGAAGGTGGTCCAAGTCCAAATGTTGAGTTGTAACAAATTTGACATTCATGGCGATAGGGGAAACCATTATTCAGTTCTTGTGGATTTGAATTAGGCTCTAGGGGTTTATTCAAAAGTTTTGAATGGAAATTGGAAACTATCAGAGGGTTTGGCCACAGGTTTTCAAATTTTAATTATTTTTCAATTAGTTTTACTTAATGAAAACACTTAACAGGATGAAAATTTCCAAATTTGAATGAGAAGTGGTATTCTATGGTGAAATACCTGGAATTGGGCAAATTGGCTTCAAGTTGATGGTTCACAGCAGATGCAGATGTTTGTATGGTTCTGGTATGGACTGAGAGGCTAGTTGGGTTGTCTGCAGCGTCTTCTAGAGCGAATTTGGAGGTCTGTTGGCAAGTTCGGCCTTTGTAGGAGTCACAAAGGTTTTTAGAGTTTACATAGAAAATAAGTGAAAAAGGGAAAAAAGAGGGATTTGTGGCCTCTTATAGAAAAACAATTACTTTTGGCGAGTTCATTTATGAATGAATAGTTGGTGGTTTTTTTGGTTAAGCAGGGAAGCGATTTTGCTTGGCCATCACACCACTTTTATGGAGGGGGCAGTATTTGGGAGGGGTCACCCAATGTACTCCAGCATTTGACATGTAGCAGTAGGGGGGTAATGGAAAACCACTTTATTCGGTGGGTAAAGGTCGATGATTAGGTTCAGCCGATATGACTGTAGGTCGTCGGATGAGGGGGGTGATGATCAAACGGGAGTCAGTTGAGGGAATTGCATGGGGGATAAAGCAAAGGCTTTTGGGGGGGTTCATAGCTTTAATCTTCGGCGGCATGGGATTAGTTTAGGATTTAATCACTGGATTAGAAGATCAGGCACTGCTTAATGACAGGATTAGGTGATTGGGCGGGGTTAAAAGCCGAGATTAGTAAATTTTGTTAGGATATGGGGTAAAGTGTATAGTTTATAACTAAACTAGGGGTTGGGTTATTTATATAAAGGAATTAATTAATACGAGATAGTGGAATTTTGGGGATTATATAATAAAATTGAAAATTAATATGAAGTGAATGAGTGGAGTGGGTAATATCCCTTAAGCATAATGTAGAAAGTAATATTTGCGTGCTTTACATACACTTAATACTTAGGATAAAATTCTTTTGTGGGTTTTTGAATGACATATATTTTAACGTGGGGGGTTTTTACTTTCTCTATGCAAATGAAGTTTTACCTTAGGAAAAGGGGTTTTATTAAGCTAATGAGAGGAAATGAAGGGAGATGGATTTTATGAAGGGGATTGTAACACTTTTGTCCATAAGTCATTAAGCCAAGGGTCCGGTCCCTCCAAAAGTCAGAAAAATGCTCTGAGCCTCTTTGACTTAAAGGATTTAAGTACTTAGAACTTATTTATGGGAAATTAGCAAGTAAAGGGGTGAAAATACTGAGGGGATGTTAAATAAACCAAGTTGTAAACCATTGTCCTTGCTTTGTTTACTACTTATGCACATTTGAAAGATGTATTTAAACATGACATAAATGATTTTGTGTAATCACTTGATATTTATACAACCTTTCTTCTACTTACCCATTTACTTACCCTACCATTTTTTCTTCATTTTATTTGGGTGCATTTAGGCTAGCAAACCTTTATCAATCCTTTTCTTTAACAAAGTAGACTATCTAATTCTAACCTTATATCATCCAAGGGCTTAGATTAAACTCATGAGCTCCTTTTATTTTCTCTATAATCTGCCAAGATTAAAATGTTTGGTTAGATTTTTTTTTTTTGTAAGCTGGGGCGGGACTCTCCGATTTACATGTCCATTATGCACCCCTCTACGGGGAAAGGGTAGCCCAAGATTTGAACCCAAGACTTCCGGTTCGGTGAGACTTCATTTCCACGACCCTTGCTGCTTGGGCTACCCCATGTGGACATGTTTGGTCAGATTTTATTCTCTAACTATAAACACAAAATTCAAAGCATGAAATAGCCAAGTTTAAACAATTTGACTATCATGGATTGTGGCATGAGTAACAACCTGCACACAATCATTATTATTCACAAAAGTAAATAGTAGTGGCATTTTGACTTGCACATTTTCATGGTATCTTTTGTTTTTTGGGGGTTCATATATTTTCATTTGTTTTTTTGTCATTTTCTTATTCTTTTTGTCCTTTGATGTTTCTTTTACGACATACCCTCTTTACATTTTTTAATTGTTTAATATGGAAAACATTTGCAGAAAGAAAAGGTATGTACAATATTACAAGGCTTAACCTTAGCCATTCAAAATTATGACTCCTATTGATATAGGAACCTAACACATTATAGTACCATTTGTTCCATCATGTTCACTTGGTACTATTTGGATCAATTTCTTGAATTTAGTGATCAGCTTCATACTTCAACATCATTGATCAACTCTTTATATGTGATATTCAGACATGTACTTTCTTGATTATGATTAGATGATCGATTATGTATTTTCAGTTCCTTTATACTTATATGCATATTAGATCCGCTTTTGTACTTGACATGCAGACATGCTTTACTATTTCTGAGTTTGGGTATGCCTGCCTTAGACAACAATTTCTTTTTGATCTCTTTCGCTGGCTTTGCAGCTGGAATTCTGGTGAACTCCTCCTCGGTCTTGGCATGATTCCTTCTATACACTTAATATATTTCAGCCATCATGTACCCATTCTGACCTCATATATTAGGGGGCATCTATTATAACACCACTTACCACTCTTAGTAGATATGATGCTCTGATTATGGCCTAGGGCAACCCTTCCTACTAGAATTGGTCCAAAATCTAAAAAGCAATGTTTTATTCCCTATACGCTACTTTTCCCTGCAATAAAAGCATGTACACATGGGTCAACGTATACCCAACTCACGTACATATATTAAAACACTTAAAAAAGAAATTAAAATTCCTAAATTCGGGTGGAGTTCATAGGTTTTACTTGTTACTCACCTCCTATTGCCTGTGGCCCAACTGTTTCCCAACTAGAAAAACTAATTTGGAGAAGTATAAATAAACCTCCATGGGAAGGCCTTAAGGGAGAAGATATGAGATATTGATACTATAGTGAGATTATCCGTGATCGTGTTTGATGAAATCCCTATGCCTCCAACACTCCTCAAAGCTTAAGGAAACCCTTGTTTCCTTGTTGGAGATATCCTTCATATTTCTTGAAGATATCCTTGTATTGGTGATGGAGGAAGATTGTTGAGGCTGGGAAAGGATGAATTCGGAGGACAGTTTTGCTTGAAGCCAAAGAAGGAATAAGGTCGTATCTCTCCACTTTACTTGTAACTAACTTCAATAAATGAATGTTGTTATGTTTCTGATATTAAATGTGTTTATGCATCTATTTATGTTGTAATTCGTTTATGAATCTTACAGTGATGCTTAATTGTTCATTCATTTATATGATTTAAAGTTAATATCATGAACATGATCTATGTTTTTACTGCTGTATATGTTTCATTTGAATAATTTTCTGGTTTCGAATATATCAAGAAAAGTTGAGGGTTTGCACCCTGTGGAATCTACTCGAACGTAGGACTCTTGGGTAAGGACACTGTTACACAATTTAGTAAAATAAGCATTTAGGTTGATTGCTTGAGCATTTCTTGTTGTGGTTTCCCTCTGCTCTATTAGGGTTCTCAACCCAAGACACTAGGGTGGTCTCACCCACAACAGAAAAGGATCCCTATTGATCTATGTACCCATCATATATACATAAGAGAAGAATGTTGACTTGTTCGACAACCACAAATAAGGATGAACCCTGCCTTGAAGAACATTTTCAATGAAGAACTACAAAAGTTACTAAATGCTAGGTTTATTTATCCAATCTCGGACTGTAAATGGGTAACCACACTATTCATTGTTCCAAAGAAAAATGTCAAGTGGAGGATCTTTGTTGATTATAGGAAATTGAATAACGCAACTCAAAAATACCACTTTCCCTTACCCTTTATTGACTAAGTCCTCAACACATTAGTCGAGAAGAAGTTCTTCTCCATTCTGGACAGATTTTATGGATATAACTAGATCTAGATAGCTCCTAAGGATCTGGATAAAACTACTTCTACTTGCCCTTGGGGAAATTTCACATATCGAGTCCTTCCTTTTGGCCTTTGTAATGTGCTTGCTACCTTTCAACAAGAAATATTGAGAATTTTTTCTGATCTAGTTAATGGCAGTGTTGAAATCTACATGGATGAATTTACCCCATATAGGGATTCTTTTGAAGAAGGTCTGGAGAATTTAGAGAAAGTACTTAAACGATGTAAATAGACTCATGTTTCTCTTAGTACAATAAAATGTCATATGATGATGGA
The DNA here is from genome assembly GCA_000404065.3 of Pinus taeda. Taxonomy (NCBI): domain Eukaryota; kingdom Viridiplantae; phylum Streptophyta; class Pinopsida; order Pinales; family Pinaceae; genus Pinus; species Pinus taeda. The sequence continues at coordinate 8,017 of APFE031710465.1, forward strand.
AGAAGGGATAGTTTTGCAGCACCTACTTTCCACTGTAGGAATATGGGTTGATCCTGCCAAAGTTGAGGTAATCTTAAATTTACCTACACCAAAGACACCAACAATGGTACATAGCTTTATTGGTTATGCTATTTATTATATATTTTTTATAGAATTTTTTTTCTAAAATAACATTTCCACTTTTCCATTTAGTACCTAAAGATGCAGACTTTGTGTGGATAGAGGCATGTGAAGCAGCTTTCTTGGAAATCAAAGAACTAGTTTGTAAAGCTCTGATATTATGTGGTCTTAACTGGAAACTCCAGTTTCATATCTCCACAGATGCTTCTCATACAACAATAGGGACAATCTTGGGACAACATGAGGAAAAGAAACCATATGCGATTTATTATGTCAGCAAGAATTTGACTCTTACTGAACTCAATTATACCGTAATTGAAAAAAAAGATTTTGGTTCTATTTATGTTGTTAATAACTTTCGGCATTATATTGCAGGGTATCCCACCTTCGTGCACATTGATCATTCAAACATTAGGTATCTGATAAACAAACCCATAACTCCTGGATGAGTTACAAGATGGTTATTGTTGATAAACAAACCCATAACTCCTGGATGAGTTATAAGAATTTGATATTACCACTGTAGATAAACCAGAAAAAGATAGTATGGTAGCAGATTTCCTATCTAGGCTAAGTACTAATGATGAAGACACACCTATAGAGGATAGTTTTCTGGATGAATGCAATTTATACTCACAGCCCGTGGTATGCAAAACTATATTGTTGCATGTAAAGTACCTCATCATTTTCCATATTGGGAACAATGAAAAATCATCCATCATTGTTTCTGGGAAAACTAGTGTCTTGTCGAACGACTAGCCCTCTAGGTTTGGCAGCTACCTTAGAAACAACAGTTTAAAGCAATTCAACGATTTATCCTATGTGCAACGGATAAGAGAAAGATAATGGAACCAACCTGGAACTTCTACTTAATCCCTTGCTTGATCTCTCTCCCCCTTGACAGAGCTTGCAACTCCTCCTCGTACTTAACCCGCTTGGAGAGTACCTGCACAAGTACAACAACAAAGAATCGTCAAAGCGTCGTGATCTATTACAACATAAACATTACAAAATCATATATATAATGAGCAAATGATAGCATTCACAATTGCACAATCATATCAAAGAAAACTTGAAGAACTTTATTAATAGAAGGGAGAATTACAACCCAGTTGTCTGATCCAACATCATCCTCCCAGCTTCAATCCCTCTTCACCTCATGAAATGACAAGATTACGCCAACAATACAATTCTCTTTCCTCAATTACAAACTATCAGCACTTCCTTGCAATTCACAATATTCCATCCCCTAGATCTTTTAGATGAGGGATCCATTTATAGATGTGTGTAAGGGTGTGAGTCATCCATGGGGTTTGATTAGTGTCATTCCACTTGTTACAATTGGTTCCATTTGGAGATTTCTTGAATCTCTTACTCATCCCCGAGTGAATTTAGAGAGGCAAGTGGCATAGGAGAAGTTTCTAGAAGATTCCATGAGCAACCACCTAGCAAACTATCTTAGACATTTGTCCATTCTCACTCATCGCACCCTATAGAAGGCCTAATTAGTATGCATTACACCTGGGTAGTGTACCACTCAGTATGCATCACACTTTTCCAGTGGAGCAGTTAGTATGGTTCAGTTTAGGCCATTTCTAGATGGTTTCTCAGGTGGAACTTTTGGGGAATGATGCAATCAGATGACTATGTTCTTTTAGGGTATGAAATGAATCCTTTAGGGGTTGATGAGCCCTAGTTTATTGACATATAATTTTGGGGTTGATGTGCCCAAATATGTCTATAGCAGTTGCCCCCTAAAGTATGAAGTCGTAAATATTGATGCCGGATGAAATTCTTTATCATGAGGATCTGAGGTTTCAAACTAGAAGATGACTTGCATAAGTTACAATACAATACATCATCATAATATAAATTTCATGATCTAGCTAAGGTAGGCATTCCCATGCTTAGCTTTATAAATTAATTTCATGTACATAGATCAAATAGTCGTCTGTAGATGCAGATTGGTGATTCTTTAGATGTAGAGTCATCATCCATGGTTCAAATGACCATCTGTGCAGTGCCTTTGTACATTTGATGTTTTTATATCCCTGAATATATCACAGTCTGGATGGATGAAACTAGATCTGGGGCATTCAAACTCCTTCAATATTCGCTTGATGTACAAGTCAATCCATGTGAATAGATGTTCTAGAGTCAAACATGGAAAAACATTGCCTAATTACTAGCCAATAATGTGAGCCATTAATAGATGCGAGAGGAATCACCGATAATGATAATGACCCTCAAGGTACTATAGTACAATTCACGTGGTGTGAATATACGATCTGATGTCGAACACCATGCAAAATATTTCGGTTGAAGGCCATTGATGTCAACCTATCGCCGGAAGTGAGAAACTTTCCATTGATGTATGCAAGCTTCAAAGCACTAAAAGGGGTGTTTCTAAGTCAACTTCTTGGATAATGAGCTGATGTTGACAAGAAGTGACTCATCGTATGAGGGCCTTGATGTATCCCACATATATGATACAAAACGAAGCAAATGATTTTTGGAGGTGAAAACGGACTGATGACACAAGGTTTAGGAATGGTGATCATGAAAAAATGAAGGTTGGAGGTATTGAAGTGGATGAGACATTAACTGGATTATGGTTTCTCAAATAAATGACTTCTCTTGAACATGTCAGTGACACTGAGATGGATTGGTAGCTTTAACCCCAAAAGATGGATGTTGTGAAAGACCAATGGTGAGATGGTTGGTGAACGGAATAACCCAACCCGACTCAATATTGGTGATGGAGTGAAAGTGTCATGTTCAAGAGCGACCTGCTACCATAAATTCTTCAAGTTTGTTCCCTTTTTCCCCAGTCATTGCTAACTAGTACCTCTTTATTTTTGTCAAGCTTGAGGAGGATAACATATTCTTGTTATATAATTTTCCTTTCAGGCAAACCTATCGCTATGTTTTAATGAGTCTAGCGATAGTGAAACTCGGTCTCGTCTAGAATGGACAAGTTTGTCGCTCTTGTTTTAATGAGTTTAATGACAAGGATAACTCGGTCCTTTTCATGTTTAGAGAGCTTGAAAAGGGATGAAAAAGAAACTCCATAAGTTCTTTTTCATAAAATAATCCCTCAAGTCTGAAAAATGATAAAATAATACAAAAGGGATGACTTTTCCGATCACTTTAATGAGCCGAAAAAGACAAGTGCTCGACTTTTTCGTAAGATAATTCCTTGGGTCTGAAAAAGTATAAAATCATACAGGATGGATGACATTTCCAATCACTTTAACGAGCTGGAAAGGCCGACGCTCAACAATCTTTTCATATTTAACGAGTCTGAAAAGGGTTTAAAGGAGATTCCATTTTTGAGGAACAAGTGGTGTCTAGGGTAGCAACTAGTTCCAGTGAACTTGGAATTTATCAAAACATGGTGATTTCTGTGAAGAGGATAGCAACTAAGACCACTCATCACAACCGTTCCTCAAAAAGGGTAAAACAACCAAGTGGAAGCGTATGATCGACCAAAGGGATGGTGCTGATGAGAAGTACACAACCAAGGTTCAAAAGGTTGATAAAATGGAAATCACAAAGGTTATTTACTTGTAAATGGGTTCATTTTTGACAAGCTTGAACCATGGGGGAGCTATGCTTGGTTTCAGTTTCATGTTTACACAAGCTTGAAATGAACAAACAATGCTTGGAGTCAGTGTCGTTTTTACACAAGCTCGAAATGACAAAATTATGCTTGAAGCGATGGTCAAAGATGTTCAATTCACTGTTTAGCCCATCAGATTATTTCTTCAGTCATTCAACCTGCTCAATCACTCCATCAAATTGAATATAAATACATATATATGGATGAAAAATGAACTAAAACTAACATTTTACTTGAAGTACGTGAATAGTAAATATAAAAATTAGTTTTACCTTTCACTTTGATCATTTCATTTCAAATTTGGGATTTTGGAGCTTCGGAGTGGTTTTCCCCCTCAAATTTCACTAGTCGATTTCGAAATATCCTATGGACCATTTTCCATTCCGTCATGACCAGGTAGGAGCTATCCCTAAGCTCTTCATTTTCATCCCATCGTTTCTTGATTCTGAGCTAGTTTTTCCACTTTTCTGGGCCCTTGGGGTTTGAAGATTTCGTTCCCCAATCATTGCACCTATCTTATATTGAAAGGTGTGATGCATACTGAGCTGTACACTATCCATTCAGTATGCATCTCACCTTGCCCAAAGGCAGGGGCGATGGGCATAGAAAGGCAACTTCACACAGTGTTTTTTCATCAAATTTTTTCTTGTTTTTGCTCAAATTTGGATCCTAACTCATCTTTTGTCTGCATTTCAGATATTTGTTGGATCAAGATGGTTGTCACATGGCATGAATGAGAACATGAAGAGGAGGATATGATTTCTTTGCATGACCAGGGCACAGTGGATGCATTAAGAAACTGTGGTTTGCTGAAGTTCTTCTGTATATCCAGCATGAGACAACAGATCAGTCTATTGCATTATTTTCTCTATGCTTGGGATCCAAATTGACCAGGTATTCCAAATCATAGCTAAATCCATTTCTCTCATGGTTGAGGATATTTACTTTCTGAAGGGTTTGTCGAGGCGTGGTTCCCCTCTTTCACTATCAGGATCTGCTCGTGGGGGCGAATATGTGAAAGATTACATTTGTCAGTTCTGCAGGGATGGATCTCAACCCAGTAGAGATGGTAAGATTAACATCCAGGACGTCACTGATAGACATTTGAGAACCATTTTATTTACCTTTGCTAGATTGGTTGGTAGTGTGGCCTTACATTTGGCAAATAGATCTTACATGCAGTATGCCCTGGAATGTCTGGAACTGAAGGTGTTCAATTGGTATGAGGTGATAGTTCTTGTCATAAAAGGACAACTGTCCAAAGTAAAGAATGGAAGAACCAAGAATTTTGGCTATGGATCCATATTGAGTGCTTTTGCTTTGGAGAGGATTCCACTGATGAAGCCTCAAAACATTTCACTGGGATTGCGAGCACTGAGGGAATCACGGATGTAGAGATGGGTGGATCTTATGGCCAGACATGCTCACCAGTCACAAATCTCCTTCTCTGATGCCTTTTTCAAGTGGTTCAACCGCCAGGAGGTGGTATTTGTAGAGTATCCATAAGTCGGGATGGATTTTTGAGGCGACCTAGATTTGGCGTTACCCGCTGGTGAGCAGTGCAACACTATATGTAAAATTATTCGACCATATCTTTGTTTTTCAGTTTTATAATGTTTTTGTGTTTTTGATGTTACCAAGGCTAATCAAACTTACATGTGTGTGCATATATTGGACCAGTGTGACCAATGGCACGCCCACGGGTGGCAGATGATGCTCTAGTAGGAGAGGCTATAGGGAGGGTCGTCCTTCGGGATCTGGACATATCGGAGACCCCACCAGTGTTGCAGGATCAGATCAAGGGCCTCACTCTTGGTATTTAGGATGTGAGGACTGATGAGTTACCTTTGAGGTTACATCACCACACTACTGGCGTACGAGTCGTTGGACTAGGCTCCTGTGCATGATAGCACATGCGGTGACATGTTATCACCAGCATCACTAGTCTAGGATGTTTTTCTGCATTCATTTTGAGTTTCTTGGTCAGATGAACGATTTTGTCTTGGACACAAAACATTTTGTAAAAACTATAAACAACTATTTACTTTTGATTTTTGGAGTTTTATTTTGGTTAAGTGATGAAATCCTAATGCAGATGTTGATGTGAAATGTTTTCTTTAAAGATGCTGCAAATGTCTATTTAACACATAGTTTGCTAATGAATAAGTCAATGTGTTTAAGTTTTTGGAAATGTGTTGATATTGAATTAAATCAAAATGTCTTTCCAAAATCGTAACTCTTAGGAACATGTGATAAATAGCTGGGTTCCGAACGGAATAAATGCCAGTAACCTGTAGAATGATGAGTTGTGAATCTAGCTTGACAACGAGTCGGCATATGCCATGTGAAATGGCATGAGAGAGAAGCTCAATCAACATGCTATACTCAACAATGTTGTTCGTTGATCAACCAATACATATCCGAAACTCACTAACTCATCGCTTGGAGCGAAAATGGCCCCAGCTATAGAAGATAGGTTCTACGTACTACGACTAACTCCGTCGGCATACCCAACAAATGGTTCCAAAAATTCTAACATATGCAACAAATGTGAAGTGGATTACCTAACCAAAATGACAACTTTAAAAGAAACACTAAAAAATGCAATAAAAGCATATGTACAATGAGTTTACTACACTTAATCAAGCGTAGTAACGTTTAAGATACAACCCGTTTCGAGGCTGTGATAGTGGAATCCCATCATAATCAACCAGCTCATAGGCTCCTTTTGTCAATACTCATTTAAAAATGTAGGGGCCCATCCATAATGGTTCGAATTTACCTGCTCCTAATTTGTCAGAGTCCTAATTGTAAAACAAGACCAGGTCACCTTCTAAGAAGACACGAGGCTTGACATTTTTGTCATATTGTGCCTTGACATGTTTCTTATGGGCTTCATTGGCCAACACGAAATCACGACAAGTTTCATCCAGATGGATTAATTCCAAGAAACGAGCCTCTTCTTCAGAAGTTTCAGGAAGCAGATCGATTGCAAGCTTAAGGGATGAGATTTCGCATTGAATTGGTAAGACTGCTTTTAGACCATACACCAACTGAAAGGATGTAAATCCGGTCGCATTTCTCACCAAAGTCCTATATGCCCACAGAGCTAAGTACAGGATTAAATTGCAATTCCATTTGTGGACTCCAATCATTCTCTGCAGCATGCGCCTAACAACTTTGTTGATTTTCTCAACTTGTCCGTTAGCCTGCGATAATATGGAGTAGAACTATCATGGGACTGTACTAATTTGGAAGTCAATTCGATCATCATGTGATTGTGAAAATGTGACCCATGATCTGTGACTATAGACTGTGGTACACCAAATCTAGAAACTACGTGATTGAAAAAGAAAAGAAGCCATTTCGCCATTGTTGTTTAATGTAGGCATCACCTCGGCCCATTTTGTAAAATAGTCAACAACGACTATAATATACCCATGCCCCCTGGCCAAGGTGGGGTTACATGTCATGAAATCAATGCCCCATTTAGCGAATGGCCCAACAACAATGACTAGATGCAGTGGTGTAGGTGGCAATCTGGTTTTGCGATAAAAAATATGACAAGCATGGAAACTTCCGACTGCAATTATGCAATCTTTGAATATGGTGGGCTAAAAGTAACCAACTCGTAATATTTTTTGTGCAGTAGTGTAACCAGATAGATGCCCCCCACAAGCACATGAATGACAATCATTCAAAATTTTTTCGGCCTCCTCATGCGTGAGGCACCTTTGTAGAATTGTATCGACACCACAATGGTAAAGTGTATCACCAATGATCAGATAGTCTTTGGCTTGGTATTGAATACGTCGGTGTTCAGAGTGAGAGCTGTTAGGCCTAAAATTTTGGGTTTGGAGATAGACCAATATATCTCCGTACCACAAATCACTTAACGATATCAAAAATAGAGTCTCATCCACGATTGATGCTTGGGATGTTAAATCGTTGGATTACAAAGGAAGGTCACAAAGTAACTCTGCAAAGATGAGAGATTTATATGGTTTGGATTTGGTGAATTCTAGATCAAACTCCTACAAAATGGCTATCCATTTGGAATATTTGTCCCCCAGTAATTGACACGATGGAATGTAGGTCATAGGGTTGCAATCTAACATAATGGTAGTTTTGCGAAAGAGTACATAGTGTCAAAATCTCTGTATTGATTGAATGGTTGCTAAAGCCAAATTTTCAACATAAGAGTACTTGCTTTCTGTATCATTAAGATTGCAACTTAAATAATATATAGGATGTTAAATTCCATTATCTTCTTGCAATAAAACCATAGTGATGGTTGTATCTGCAGCGACGAGATATGGGTTGAAATCTTTTTGATAGTCAAGATAGTACATTAATGATGCTTTTATTAGGGAATCTTTTAAAGAGTCAAATGAAGCTTGCACAACCTAATCCTAGTGGAAGGATATTCCTTTTTTAAAAAGACGTGTATAACCTTTAGCGAGCTTAGCGTAATGTGGAATGAACCTCCTCAGAAAGTTAGCTTTCTCTTGGAGTCTCTGAATTTGAAGCAAATTTGAAGGTGGAGGCATGTCAAGGATTTCCTAAACCTTAAATGGGTCAAGTCGAATTCTATCCTTAGAAACTACAAAACCAAGTAATCGACCAGAACCAACACAAAGCACACATTTGTGCGGATTGAGTCGTATCTTGTATTGTTGGCAACGTAAAAATATGGCTCTCAAATGCTGCGGATGATCAGTCCGTTTTCGCGAATGGGTAGGTAGATCGTCAAGATATGGTTGAACGATGTGCTTGATTTCATGAAAGGCTTAATTCATTACCCTCTGAAAAGTTGCCCCTACGTTCTTCAAATTGAATGGTAATTTACAATATGTGAATGTGCCCCACGGACATATAAATGCAGTTTTTGATTGGTCTTGTGGGCGAATATTGATTTGATTGTATCCGAAAAATCCATCCATGAATGAAAAGATTTCGCATCCGGCACATTCATCAATAATCTGGTCGATAAAGGGTGTAGGATAGTTGTCCTTCGGACATGCTTGATTTACATCCCTATAATCAATGCACACTCTAATCGTTCCTTGTTTTTTCACCACAGTAACAATATTTGATACCCAATCAGTGAGAGGAACAGGGTAAATGAAGCCAGCATGCAAAAGTTTTTCAACCTCTGCTTTAATGGCAGCAAATTTCTTCGAATGGACAGGCCGAAGCCATTGTCGTATTGGTTTGACATCTGGATACATTTTGATTTCATGTTCAACAATTCTCGAGTCAATGCCTGGCATTTCTTCATATGACCATGCAAAGACATCTTTGAATTTGCGAAAAAGAGCGCAGTAAATTTCTAGTCCTGATGGAGAATAGGATTTTCCGACATGAATATTCTCTACAATATTAGGTTTGGTAGAAATATTAATGGCGATAGTTTCTTCAATGTTGGACAGATTTTGCTTGGAATCTACTGTATTTACAAAATTTAATAAAAAATAAAAAATTGAAGGATGATTGAGGTCATTTGAATAATCTTCATTGTCATCTCGAAGGTGGGAACGATGGTGGTAATCTTCCCACAACGTCTCTTCTATCATCATTGATTGGATGATCCCCTAGTTTGTAGAATGTATACGAGACCAAGAATTAGAAGGGGTACCATATTCTAAAGACCTATCTACCCAAACACTAATCAAGTGCTGATTCAGGTTTTCCATCCAAGCCCAAAAAATTGATTGCTACAAAGATTCGATGGGGCTCGGTGGAAACACCTCACGATGATCCTGATTATCAAAATAGTCTGAACTCTTCTTAAACTCAAATGACGTAGAAGAGATCGTTTGACAGGTTTCCATTGTGGCCACTTCTACAAAACTAGATGGAGGCGGGAGGGAAAAAGTACCCATTAAGGAAGGGTCTTTTAATATACCTACTCGAACATTTTGAAGTGATTATGAACTTCCATGGATCAATGGAATTCTTCGTGTAGCTTGTGAACCGTTAGCAAAAAAGGCTAGTTGGTCAACGATTGCGATTCCACCTTGGAAGGGAAATGCAATATTTCTAAAATATGTAGACACAACGACAGCCATAGCATAAATCCAGGGCCTTCCTAGTAAAATATTGTAATCAAGGTTTCCATCAATGACCTCGACTTCAATTTCCACTGCCTTGCCCCCTAGTTCAACTTGCAAATTACTTAAGATCCCATATGGAGTGTACGTTCTTCCATCAAATTATTTTAATGTTGTTGATGATCGTGACAAGGGTGGTGAACCAAGAGATTTCCAGCAACTCATTTACATAATATAGGTAAATGTTCCCTCATCAATGATGGTTCGATGAACATTTTTATTGAGGGATTTTACTTGTATAAGGGAAGTGAGTTGGGCCGGTAACTGAGGTGTATATCCTTTATGATTAAAGGCCACAAGATTGGAATCCGTTGGATCGATCCCACCTATTGCTAATAACAAAGCTTGCTTTTGTGAGGGACAATTTTGCAATACCTCAAGTGTCGACATAGTAGATGGAAATTGAGGCATATCCTCCACTATATTATATTTCTAGGCAGCTTGAGCATGAGGATTAAATGTCGATTTATGTATGACTCCCTTTGGTGGCTTTATAGTTTATTCAGGAATAATGGGTGGAACAACTTCTGGCGAAGTCGTTGTCGAACCACTAGGTTGATCAGTAGCCTGGTTGTTCGACGACGATGGATTCCCATAATCTTTATTCCTTGTCGATATCAAAGCATCATTTTTCTTGTTTGAGATGGATAGCATAAGAAATTGGGATGTGGAAGCATTATCAATAGCAACCAGATTAGTTTCTAAGTTTGGAAATGGATCAGTCAATACCACTGAGGTATTTGAAGCTTTCAAAAGTTTTGCAACCTTAGGTCGATGTGGACATTCTCTCGTGTAATACTTCTCGTTACATATCAAACATGGAAAACGAGGAGGTTTCCTTGGCCCAGTAGGGTTTCAAATAATTTTTCAGGAGTGGAATTCTCCCGTTTCTTCTTATTATTTTTCCCTTTCTTCTTGCCCCCTGGTTGCTTTGGATTTTTTCCTTTGTCAGATGACATGGCATTAATCTTTGAGGCAAGAGGTTTGTCATTTGCATTCTGACTAGAAATAGCAAGAGCTTTACCAAATGGACCTCTTGCGGTTTGCATGCTTGAGGCACCGATCACACCATCACTAGCATGAGAGTCCCTATTAAATTTAGGAGGTGATGGAATGGAAAATTCTGGTTTAGGAGTGTCAGGAATTTTGTCGTAGAATGTGCCAGACTGAGTATAGATCAAGTCTAAATATTGGGCATGAGTAATGACTTTCTCTTTAGTGACAACTCCTCCTTTCACCACGTCCTCAGTGATAGATGGAAATAAGGACTAAATAAACCACTCATCTAAAAGCTGATCAGGAACATACGTCTTTACCATTCAACAACGAGGCTGCCACTCATGAATATGATCAGATATGTGAGTGGCCGTGGTCTATTTAAAATTGGTTAGGATTTTTTTTCCCGTTTCGTACCTGATGGGTAACTTAAAGTGGATTGGAAAAGTAGTGGAAAGGGTGCTGAAGTTATCAAGCGAAGCTCTAGGAAATTCAATATACCATTTTGCTGCCGGACTAGTGAGCGTTCTCTGAAAAAGGCGAAGCCTAATCGAATCATCATTGAGGGTGTTAGACGAGCACCACAAATGAAAAGTCATTATGTCATTCGATGGATCTTGACCTGGATTTCCATTGAATTTAGGAATATCAGAGGGAAGTTTATGAGGAATTGCTGGCCACCAAGGGGCGTATGCAATAGGATCATTCATTAGCTGGTTCAAATCTAGTAATTCTAGAGTTGCTACAAAAGGAAATTGTTGATTCAGGTTAGGCGAAGCATACCCAGGATAAGATGGAATCGCCTAAACAGTAGGTCTTTGCATACCAACATAATGTATCTGATGCTGGTAACTTTGATAAGGTTGTTGGACATAACCAGTATAGTGTGGTTGTTGATAACCGTTTTGAAAATGCGGCTGTCCATTACTGACAAAGTCTTGTTGCTCAGGTCCTCGATAGGCTTGATATTGACCAAATCCAGTTTGACCTTGTAAACCAATCTGAAATTGAGGTTGGGTTTGCTAGAGTTGTGGTTGTTTTTATTGTGCTACCCATGGTTGTTGGACCATTTGCTGTTGTCCAATACTAGAAGATTGACCAAGATGCGGATTGACAATACCCATTTGTGCTTGAGTCGTTCTAGATAAGGAAGCACTAACCTGAGGTTGCGATTGAGTTGTAGAGACAAGTAGCTATTGTATCGCAACTTGAGAGACTTGAGGTTGAGACACAACAGGCTATGCTTGTGCTTGCAACACAGTCATAATAGTAGGTGTAGTGGGAATATTCGACACAGGATGGATCGATTGCGTTGAATATACAACCCTTGGTTGTTCTGGTAGTATTGGTATCTAACAACTAGATTTAATTCCAGTTTGACCTGAATTTTGTTGGAAACTCCCATATGGTTGTTCCCCAAGAGGAAACAGTGAAAAGGCATACTGCCCTCCATATGGCGACAATCCAGTGTTTAAAGGATATATCGGTCTTTGAAAACTAGTTTGCCCAAGTTGATACTGGCATTGTAAAAATAGCTTCTGCGTAAATCACATCAAAAAGATCATTGTCGACGCGTTTCGAACCAACCAGTGTGGTTCATCGTCAGGACGAGTTGAAGAAACAGATCTGGCCTAGCAAGTTAAATAGACTGAGCAGAGACTCCAACGGCTACATAACGGCTATATTTGACTTTAGGACCTAGGTCATAATTATATTAATAAAATTAATCTAATTATTATTTTTATAATATTAATATAATATTTTAATTCCTTGAGATAAGAGAAATTAGGATATATTAATAAATATAATCTAATTATTAATTTTTATAACAATAAGTAATAATATAATATTTTAATTAGGTATGATTA
>APFE031710469.1:419-29316 GCA_000404065.3 Pinus taeda
TAGACCAATCATAAACAGATGGTTGCGCCCATACTGTGTCTACACGAGTCTATGATTATGATGTATTATGAATTCATTCTTGTACCAGAATAGTTAGTCCAATAGTTAAAGTTTTGATCTGAGTATGGGAATGCCTACCTCAGCGATGATATGATCTTATACATGTATTTTGTGTTGAAAATTGCAAGTTCTGACCAGGCTCTCCACAAGATGATCCTCGAAATGATAAAGTACTTCACCCTTCCTATATAATTTAACACCCTTATCTATTACAGGCTTCGTACTTTAGGGGGCAATCTGTTACACTGAAATTTGTCACCATGACTATCTGCAGTTAATATGGCTCCATCAATAGTCATATTATCCTCCTTGTCAAGCCTCATACCTCTACTCTTCATGTCAAACTTCAAAAAGAGAGAAATTCACTTAAAAACATGTTTATCTCTTGGAACGCAGGTTCTCTCTACCTTGCCTGCGTGTACGCACTTCAAACTCACTGTACCTGCGTACTTGTACGCTCTGTAAGCCAAAGGATGGGTGCGTACCCCTGTAAAGGTCAAAAGGCGCGAGTTTCATCTTTAAAAAGTTACTTGTGGCCACTTCTAGAGCCTTCTAGAAGAGTGTTTGACGTGTATTGAGCGCCTCCAGATGGTTCATGCATCCCTATGATAGAGGAACTTATCCCATCAAGAGAGGAGCTACCCCATCCAAAAGAGGGAGTATCCCATTGATGTTGGAACTGAATAACTTCCTCTAGAATACTATAAATACAGGCATTGGGCCAGAGGAGGGGGAGGTTGAAAGCTGAACATTCCAAAGGGTAAATGCTGCTGGAATTAGGACTTCCATTGTTAACTTGTGAGGAGAGATTACCATCCTTTCTTGTTGCCATATTGGGAGTAGGTGAGCTTGTCAAAGTAGAAGAAATCTCTTGTTGGACCCTGGGAGGAGCTTGCACAACACCAAGGCTCAGGTTGTAATGGTTCCTTTTTTGTTTCCTTAATACAAATAAGTCCATTCTTCTCAATGATTTGTTGTTAATGAATTATTTCATGTACTCCTTGGTCTATGTGATGAATATGCTTTGTTTTATGAAATATTCAGGTGTTATGTAATCGTTTGCTTTGTTAGTGTATGCAGGTCTTAAAGTGAAGGAGGAGCTCATCTGGATCAGCAAGGCTGGACTGCTACAACAAGCGTTGGACCTAAGGTAAGATCGGAAAACACTTGATCTCTCATAGAATAATGTGTGTTTAGAGAAGGATTGCTCTTGTTTGGTTTGTTTGTCACTAGAGAGTCTTATACTCCTAGGGAGGTTAGGTTTGTCCGCAAAAATAACTCTTTCCACATGACAAGCAGCAATGTTGAGATTTCTAAGAGAGCATCAGTTGTATGTTAAGCTTAGCAATTGTAGCTTCTTTCAGACATAGGTGCATTACTTGGGACATGTCATTCCCAAGGAAGGCATAATAGTAGATCCATAAAAAATAAGGGCCATCATGGATTGGGAAGCTTCTAAGAATGTGGATGAGGTGAGATCATTCATGGGATTGGTAGGTTACTACAAGAGGTTCATCAAGAACTTCTCACGCATCACATATCCTCTCACATCATTGTAAAGGAAAGGTAGGAAGTTCGAATGGATGGAAGAATGTGCAGATAGTTTTGAGTAGCTTAAATAGTTGGTTGACACATGCACTAGTACTAAAGATTACAGATCTAGACAAGGAGTTTGCAATGTGTATAGATGCTTGCAAGAGAGGACTTGGTAGAGTTCTCATGTAGGAAGGATAAGTAGTGTGTTATGAGTCACAAAAATTGAATGAGCACGAGAACAAATATCTGACACATGATCTTGAGCTAGCAGTGATCATACATGCATTGAAGATGTGAAAGCATTATCTTCTTGGTAGGAAGTTTGTATTGATGAGCGATCACAATGGGTTGATATATTTGTTTGAACAACTAAATCTAAATTCCAAGCAAGTTAGATGGTTGTCCACCCTTAGTTTGTTCAACTTCGAGATTAGATACATCAAATGAAAGGAGAACCAGGTTGCTAACGGTCTTAGCAGAAAGGTACAGGTAAATCATATAGCATCTATGAGCTCTTATGGGAGAAAGTTACATGATAAGATCTTACAGGAACGACAACGGAATGAAAAGTACATGGAGATCATGCACATGTTATAGTATAATGTAGGTACAAGCATAGGGACAAGTATATTGCAGGTACAAGAACAAGTATAGGTATAGGTACAAGTGATCAGGATGCAGACTTTCATCTCACAAAATATGGTTTGGTGAGATTCAGGGATATGATCTATGTGTCGAATTGCAATGAGCTCAAGAAGATTATCTTGAGGGAGTTTCACATGAAGCCATAATCGAGTCACCTAGGATATCAAAAGATGTTGAAAATGGTGAAGAAGTTTTATTATTGGCTAAATCTGAAGAAGGAAATGGTAGAGTTCATGGCTAGATGTTTAGATTGTTAGTAGGTAAAGGAAAAATGTAAGCATCTAGGTGGTCTACTACAACCTATTGCGATTCTGGAATGGAAATGGGAGGTCATTTCCATGGATTTCATGACAGCTCTTTTGAGGATAGTGAGACAACATGATTCTATTATGGTCATGGTCGACAGGTTGAGCAAGGTAGCTCACTTCATTCCAGTGAAGACTACATATTTAGCCAGTCAAGTGGCACAAGTTTTCATTCAAGAGAGAGTGAGATTACATGGTATTCTAAAGAATATTGCATCAGATAAGGATGCAAAGTTCACTTCCAAGTTTTGGAAGGATATATTTGTAGGTTTGGGCATATAGTTGGCCTTTAGTACAACTTATCATCCGCAGATAGATGGACAAACAGAGAGGGTCAACAAGATCTTGGAGGATATGCTGAGATATACGTGATGCACCAAGAGAGAAAATGGGAGGAATACCTTCCATTGGTTGAGTACGCATACAACAATGGTTATAATGAGTCATTGAGGATGAGTCCTTTCAAGGCATTATATGGACGAAGTTGTAATACTCTCATTAGCTGTAGTAATCCAGTGAACATGGTACTTATTGGACCAAATATGTTGACAAACATGGAATAAGAATGTAGGTTATAAAGAAGAATCTAAAGGAAACACAGTATAGACATAATGGTTATGTGGACCATCACAACTTATTCAAGGATTTTCAAGTTGGGGAGCATGTGTATTTGTGCATCAAGCCCAAGAAGAGCTCTTTGAGGATTGGATCATGTGCCAAGTTGGCACCACAGTATTGTTGGCCTTTTGAGTTACTTGAGAGGATTGGAACCGACTTTCATTGCCTCCAACAATGAAAGTCCATGATGTTTTCCATATTTCATTGCTTATGAGGTATATAAAGGATGTTGATCATGTTATTGATTGGTTAGTATTGAAGGTGGATCAAGAAGGAGAGTTCTAGTTGGAGCCTCAGTGCATATTGTAGCGGAAGCATCTCATGTTTAGGAATAGATCCATGGAGAAAGTTAAAGTGCAGTGGAAGCACTTTGGGATCAAAGAAGCTACATGGGAGATGGTGGATCAGATTTGGGCCATGTATCTTTTATTCTTTTCCAGTTGAGGAAAAGCAGTTTTGATCTGATTTTTGGTATATGTTTAGCATATGTTTTGTTGATGTTTTGGTATATGTATACATATGGATGTAAATACCTATAACATCCATCGTGAAAATTCCATGTAAAAAATATATAAGGCCATGGATGATGGGACGCGTATTCCAAGATGAATGGTGTGGGAAATAGCCTAATGGGTGTTGATTCGGTTTATTATGGCTTAGGAAATTGGAAAAGGCAATCGCTAAGGCTTTGGAAAGGAAAAATGGAATTTTTGGCAAATTTATTTATGAAAATAATGGAAAATAAGAGAAAAGGAAGGTGAAAGGTCAGAGGTTGTATGTGAGGAGGAAAATGAAAGAAAATAATGGAAAATGAAGAAAATAGAAGCCTCATTAATAAAAATTCTTATGAGGATCAGTTGGCAAGCACGTAGTTAGTGCAAACTCTTGGCTTAACCTTTTGTCAATTTAGTTTTGGAGATATCTCATTATTTTATTTCTCTCTCTCTCATACTCTTGGAGACTTAGAGTTTTCTTCGAGCACTCTTGGAGGGTGTGGCATACTTGGATTCTCAGAGCAAGAAGGAAAAGGAAGAGAAGGAAAGCGCAAGAAGGCATTGGAATCAACAACTACATGAGATTTTCTTGCAGGTATTGAGTTGCATGTATGTTTCCTTTACTAGTTTTGGCATGCATGGAATATTTTTGGTTGTGATATGTCATTGGCATGGAGGATGGCCGATATTGATAGTGGATTGGTTAGCCTTACCATTTCCTGGATAGCCATGGAAATTGTGGGTTTACTTTCATTTTTTTTTTTCGGTTGGTTCTAATGTTTCCTTAGTTTGGGTTGAGTTACTAGTCCTGGGAGCCTTGGTTGGAAAAACGCTTTGGAAACCCTGTAACAACTTGGGTTGAGTTACTAGTCCTAGAAGCCTTGGTTGGAAAAACGAACTAGAAGCCCTTGGTGGGTTGAGTTACTAGTCTTGGAAGCCCTGGTTGGACAAATGATCTAGAAACC
This sequence comes from Pinus taeda, assembly GCA_000404065.3. Classification (NCBI taxonomy): domain Eukaryota; kingdom Viridiplantae; phylum Streptophyta; class Pinopsida; order Pinales; family Pinaceae; genus Pinus; species Pinus taeda. The sequence goes on from APFE031710469.1 coordinate 5,043, forward strand.
TTGTATAAGTTGTGGGTTGAGATACTAGTCTTGGAAGCCTTGGTTGGAAAAACACTCTGGAAGCCCTGGAAGGTTGGATGGAGACCAATCTATTGATGGTTTTGTGATGTTTGGCCATGGGGTGGAGTCATTGTTTGATGGGTTGAGGTGGATGGGCTTCGAAAGCCTTGGATGAGTTTTTATTGATGTGTTCTATGAGATCCCACATTCATGCTTGGAATATGGCATGGGGGTGAATGGTTGAAGAGATATTTGGCTCAACCATTCTATGGTTGGGTGGAACGTGGAAGTCCCATACTAGGTTGGATTTTGTATCATCAATAAGAGGTTATTTCTTCTTGTATTTCTATGAGCATTATACTGGATTATATGAGGTTTATATGGTTGTTATTTAATTGATATTTCTGTCCCTATTATGCTGGTTATATATATGTTTTATGACAATGATTATGTACGACTCTCATCATGTTTTAATTGTAAATGGGTGAACAATGTATCTATGACCTAATGGATGGAATGGAAGTTAATGTTTTGAGGCATCAATGATTCATGGTGAATCTCAGATAAGTATGAGACCCCTATGCTCATATATGTTATTTACACCTATAGTTTACATATTCATGATATGTTTGATGAAGTGCTTGTCATGGCTAGTAGGGGTCCAGTCAAGGTATTAAATAAGTGTTTTCTTTAGTATTGTCATTTCCATGTTAGTTTACTGTTATGAAGGTGTCATGAAATTGTGGGCAGTATCTTGGGCTCTAGGCTTGAAAAGGTGGCTCAAATCCCAGGGACGCTTGCATATCACTAACAAATTTAGTCTCTAGATGCTGGAAGGGAAGCTTGTGAGAGTGAATTTGGATTTCTGGACGTTGTCATGCTTATAGTATGAGAGATACTAAGGCTTAAGTTATCGAAAAGTTTAGTGGGACCCAGGGGAAAGATGTCTGAAGTGTTGGATTGGTTCCTAAGGGTCCTGAAGCTGATGTTGAATGTTTGTATGATGTGCTTCCGTCGGTTCCACTTCCGTAATGTGACTTAGGAGGTCGAATCATATCATAGTGACCTCTCGTCACATGTTTCCCCTAACTGGCCCGTTGATTAGGTAGATGTGGGAGGAGGGTGTTACAAAGTGGCATCATAACATGGTTCACCCCTCAAATGGGATGGGTGGTGTTTTGTTCATGCATTCATGTCAGTTGAATATGTGTGTCTCTTGTGTTGTAGTCCATGTTATTTTTTCATTTGCATGGTGTTGATCATGGTTGCAGTGATGTTGCCATCTGAAGGTTGATGGTGTTGTTGTAGAACATGTCATCATGAGTGTATGGTTGAATATGAATTTTTTATGCGCGTTAATTTTCACATATTCTCAAGTGCACGTGATGTGGTTGTTGTCATGCATGAGGTCATGGTTTGTGTAGTTGATATTGTCATAAATTGATGACTGGACACTAGCTAGAATGATGTGTATATGGTTTGGTGCTCATGTGTTTTACATTTTTATGCATGTATGGTCTTGGTTATAGTTATGCATGAATAGTAGGTCAAACATGCCTTGTGAAGCCGTTGTATGAAATTTAGGTCATCATGATGATAGTGGTTGTTATGAATCTAATGTGTTCGTTGAGATAGAGTAGGAGATGCAGATCATCATAATGAGGTTGCAACATTAGGGTTTGGGATAAGAGCAGATCGTCATACAGGTTTAAATGTTGGGCATGCAGGTAAGTAAATTAAGGATTGTTATGTGCATTAGGTTTATATACACTAGGTTTATGTACGTGTTTTTTGATGTTATGGTTACATACATGATAGATGATAGTTGATTAGTATAGTCATATGCACGTGTCAAATAGTCAAGAATGATAGTAACATGTGGTTGTTTGTAGTGTTATTGTTGTTTTATATTAGATAAGTTGATGATTAGGCTATATGTTGTTGATGAGAATGATATATAGCTTATTGTTGTTATATTCTAGTAACTTGATGATTAGGGTTATTTCATTAATATCTTGACATTATATGTATCATACTAAGTTGGATTGGTCTATGCAGATGATCATGCTTATGATATTGAGGTATGAGTTAATATGTTGTGATATTATGTCATACTAATCTAGATTGATCATACATCTATGATTGCTATGCATAAATGACAAATGTTTATGAGTTATGATGTGGACATTAGTGACTATTATGGATATCATGACCTTATTTGTGGTTGAGTTGATGTGTTGTGGAGTTATATTGTGATAATCTGGATTGATTGTGCAAACAAGATCATCTCCCCTGAGATACACTAAGGTATGAGTTTTCTTATGTAGTATACTTTGTGCTTGAATGATTGATTGTCATATATTTGGTGTTTGAATGCTTAGTGTCTATTATGTCATCTGGTTGATCGATTTAACATGGTATGTTTGCAAGTTGGTTGGATGTTTGATGAATTGCATAATATGAGTATGTGTTCAAATTATATTGTTTTAATATGATTGTACTAACATGTATGTGTTGAGACAGTTGATATGTGCTTGAGTGTAGTAGATGATAGTTGTTTCATGATGTCTAATGACTGTGAGTTGATTATGGATTATGATATGATTGTTAGTCTTGGTAAAAGCTGATTTCAATTGATATATTTGATTGCCTTGATATTTGGAACATGTGGTCGACATGTGTGAGAATTTGTAGGGTAACTTGCTCGGTATTATTGGGACAAGGTAATAGTTGATGTGTTTATATAAATAACAGTTGGGTGATGTGATAGTGCATAATAAGACTCAATTGTAGCAAGGTAAAAAGGTAAAGGAAAGGAATTGGGCAATAATTCCTTTGGTTATGTTTGGAAACCCTAACTCCAAACGAACGAGTGCTTTGCATATAGGAAGTCTTCTTAACCTTAATCTTGTTTGACATTATGTGGGTATGTGTTAGATTCATGAGCTTGCATTTGAATAATGTGGATAAGTTCAGTTGCAAGAAGCATGTTTGGGACGACAAGGTAAGGTGACCTGTGTATTGTTATGTTTATTTATGCACTCAAATTATGTGTTGGTGATAGTATGATGCAAGGGATCGCATGGAAAAAAATATTGTCATGAAATATTGAATAAGGTTTGGGTTGAGATTTCCTTGGGAACCATGGGGATTGCATCATGGTGTTTGTTGTTAGTCTTTTTCTTTTGGTATTTTGTGATTGTTGCACTTGAATAGCGATTTTGATTATGTCTAGTGCATAGTTATGCCACTTTGTTTGTGGTGTCGTATTGTTGTTGGTTTTCAATGGTTTTATTCTTGTTTTCTTCTCAGTATTTCATTTATTATTTTGAGTGTCTTGGGAATTAGTTGGGGAAGGAGGAAATTTAATGGATCTCGGGGAGAGCTATATGGTACCCAACAGGTAATGTAAGATTCGGATGAAGCTCTATGCATGAGTAAGTGTTGGCTTAGTGGGTCTTGACCCAGGTTCAGAGTTAGTTTTTCCAAACAAATCCATATACTACTGGCCCTTTCGGTATCAATCCATGGAGTGTGGAATGAAGTCTCACTCGAAGCAGTATGAGGTGATGCTGGAACCAAGTTTCCACACCCAGAGATTAGTGTAATGTCATTTTATGCCCTAAACTTGCCTTCGCGCAGATCGTTAAGCCTTTAGGGATTATAAATATAACTTCCCTTAGTTAGCTTCTATACCTCCACGAACCTTCTCGGCTATCTTTAGAGGACCCTAAATAGGTGAATCAACCACTTACACACCTTTGTGATTACCCTTAATCTTGTATCTACCTAGATTGGTTCAAGTGTTTGATAACTTTAGCATGCAACAAGATATCCTTCGCGTAAATAGTTATTATTACTTGCATTCATATGCCAATATAAATCATTTAAAGTCGAGCATATATACAATATTAATTCATAAACAGATCATTCATCATAACATAATAGCACATTCATTCATAACAGAAGTAAATAGACAAACACAGGAATTTCTGGAATAATCTCTTTATTAATACTTCAATTCTAGTTACAGACTCAAGACCTCCCTACGCACTCAGTTGTGAACTCTACTCTAGGCCTTTTCACACACATCTGCAAAGCCTCTCTTCCCTCTTAAGACATCTTCACTATTTCTTCTACTGACCCATTACATTTGTCTTCATCCTCTATCAATATATATTAGACACTCTAAAGCTCTCCTACTTATACAATCCCATGGTCCACGAACCATGGGTAGATCTATAAAAGCAACAAAATATTACATAAAATAAGAGTAAAACCCTTTATGACACTTTACTATCTACATGCTTCATGACCACAACATGTGGAGACTTTACATTCTTTACAACAAAACTTGGGCTTTTTGCCCCAAAACCTACGTTTTTGCCCCAAAATTGACCCTAGGGGACCTTGTCCCAACAAGCCCCCAACGCAAATATTGTGATGCACCCCCAAGTCACTCTATTGGTGTAGAGACCTTACTATGAAGACCTCCTAGCTCTACTTGTGCTACTGCTACCTCAGTCGCACTCTGCGTGGATGCCTATTTCATCTGCTCCACCAACTTCTTTATTGTTGGTCCTACACTATCTTCCTTGATCTTCTGTTGCTTTCTTTGTAGGCTTACCAACTTCTCCTCAATGTTGGCAGAGATAACATAGGCCTCATCCAGCCAAGGCCCCAATCTAGCCTTGAGGACCGCCTCTTTTCTCTACATTTCTTCCACCTGTTCAAGAAATTGCTTTTCCTCATGTAGCTTGGCCTATCGTTGTGCTATAGCAATGGTGTGCATCATCACTCTTGCTTCATCATATTGTTGTTGCAATTCATAGGCTTCTGTGTTTAACCTCTACAGGTAAGGATCTTCCTGCAATGCCATGACTACCTCCATGGACTGCTCAAAGAGCGCATGCAATCTACCACCACGACATACACTGCTGCAACTCCATCCTTCACAGTGGCTTCATGCTATTCTTTGACCTTTGGCAAAGTTGAAGTTTGTGATTAAAATCTTGCTTTGTAATTTTCAGGTTTAGTTCAAACTGAACCTTGGCCACTTCCGTCTTCGCATTGTTCACACTTGCAGCCAACTTCTTGATCTTCGTCTCCAATGGTTCTTCCTCCGGGATATGCAGTTTAGGGACTGTTCTGCATGCCTCGGCCACCACAGCTGTAGTTTTTTCATTTTTCTCCTGAACTTTCTTCCATGCCTCCAGTGCTACTGATTTATCCACAAAAATATATTCATTGTTGACTTTGTACTCACAGATCATGCTCAGTGCGCGCTGCTCCCAAGCCTTAACTTCTGCTATCACACCTGCTTATAGTGTGTGAAGTAACTCACTCGGGAGAGTGGTGAGGTTGAAGCCAATATTCTTCAAGGAGATGAAAATAGACTTCTCAGTGGCCGCCTCTATGCTCAAAGCTCCATCAGGTAGTGTGACTGCCTTAAAGATCCAATAACCAAACCTTCTCTACTACTTGAGTGGTCCCCAGTGCCAAACTGGTTAATGCCATGCTGCTCTGTCCTGCACCTACCTATATTTGCATCATCTAGATGTACAACTCACTCAGATGCTTTTGGATGGTGTTGAGTGCCTTCTTCTGCTGCTGCAATTTTGTGGTAGTATCCCGCACCTTGTCACCGATTTTGTCCAAGTCACCATATATCAAGGTAATCAGATCTAGCGACGACTTGGTGGCTTTCAACGTCTTTAACTCTTTTTCCTCTTCCTACTCCCTGTACCTCTTCACTCAGAAGGGAGTGCTCTCCTACTGATATCCACTGCCCTGCTCTGACCACTCTGCTTCCTCCATTTTGGGTGAAGAAGACTTCTGACTTCTTTCGGATTTGCACTCTTCCTGTATTGCCTATTCCCTTGCGACATGCTCTGCTTGTAATCAGGCCTTCTCCTCACCCTCTTTCTTCCTCTTCTCAGCCAATTACTAGACCTTATGGTTGGCTGCTTCCTTTTTCTTCTTCTCCGTGGAATTTCTAGTCCCTTCGGCCAGGTCATAAGGAGAATGCCACTCTATTGGCCAACGCTTAATGACCTCTTCAATAGCATCATCCATCACAAGGTATGGTAGGTCGAACCATTTCTGCTCAGGGTCCTTTCACACCTAGATGTAGACATGGTGGAAGTCTGCTTTGAATTCCACATACCCCGAGAGTTTCTCAAACGCGGTTGGTGACAACCGTGACTTTTGGTTTATGGACATGTGAATACTCACCTCCATCAACACCTAAAAGAATTTTCTCTCTATGACCCGTGCAACATATTTGCTAGCCCAGAGAGATGCAAATTTGGCGGCTTCTGGTAAATCCTTCTCCACTTGAGGGAACTAGCTATCCTCTGGAAAATCCCATGTGATGAGCACTATCAAAAGAAACAACTATGAATAGTGGAATTTCTTACTATCATTTTGTGCCTCTCTATAGTTCGCAAGGAAATCACTACATAGGTAGCATGCCCAGTTGAACTGTATGTCGTCCGTGCACTCAGCTTCCAACGAAACCACTGGTGCCAACACCTCATTCGTGTGACACTTTCTTATAGCTTTTCCAGCCAGAATCTGTGTGGAAATCTTGACTGTGGGGTCAATGATGGAAGTAATCGAGTATCCGCGTGGCTTCTTCACAAGTTTAAACTTTTCCTTCATCTTCTCAGTCAGGTAGTGCTCGCTTGTCTTTCTACCAAATGCCTTGGCTAGATTCAGTCTTGAATGTGGGAATAGCATGATCTGATGGATCAACATATCAATGATGGGGATCAATGCATTTAACCACAAACATCCATCATGCACCAGGCACAACAACTACTTAATGACAATCAGGTTTATATTTGATCGATGACAACACCCATAACATGTTCAACAACCCTGATTTGTTGACTCCGCGAATCCATTTCATAGGCTCCAACGCGGTGACACCAGACTCTTTGTAGAAAACCCTCTACATGAAGGTGTCGGTAACAAGGTGGGGGAATCACTCGTGGTCCACCAAATCCTAATCTTCGAGCTTTAAGTGCAGGATCTACGCCAAACGCAGACCTTCAAAGGTGATATTCTCTAGCAACAAGGGTTTGTTGAGGAGGAATTGTCTTGCATCTAGGTCCTTTGGGACCTTCACCTTTCCCTTGCTTAGAGGGATATACTACGGTATATTAGAAATAGGGTCCACCCCCTCAATGTTGATATCTTTTGTTCCCTCCTCAACCTCCAGATCTACCACCTTCCCCTTCTCCTTCATGCTCGACTTTTCTTTTCTCTGATCTTGTGTAGCTGCACGCTTCCTCGGTGACTCACACATCAGCATCAACTTATTTTTCTTATCCTTCTTCAGCTTGGGGACCTCTCTTGTCAGTGTAGGCTTCGGCCTAGGCAACCTCGACGCCATAGGCACTGCTGATGGACCATCCATACTTACAACTTCAGGAGTAGCTCCCTCAGAGTAAATAGTCCCTCCAATGCTTGCAATTTCTATGGGACCTAGTCCTAACATGATATCGCGAATAAGCTTTCTGTTTGACTCAGGATATTGATCAAACACGGGGATTTTGAGAAAATCCTCAAAGAACTCATGGTTCATGCACAATAGACAACAGAACACATAAATTCTCAGAATGAAAAGTGTTTTCGTTGGGTGGCCACGCATAATTTATAGGCTAATTCGAATTCAAAGTCGACCGTTCCCCCTAAAATCCATCCATGAATGCTAGAGTGGCGGCAGATTTCCAAAGATCTCACTCTTAAGGTAGCCCTTAATTTCCTTAAATTTCGGCCCCCTGCTTCTCTTAACCGTCTACTGGCAGTCAAAACATGAACTGTGACAGTAACAATCACTTTCTGGCTACACTGCCTGGTCTCTCCTTCTATAGCACAACTCTCTTCATGCTTCTTTTTGTACTGTGACACCCTCCTATTTCATGCAACTCCACACACTGGACAGTGTGTTTTATAGTTCTTCACCTCCTTGTAGCTGCCTAGAGTGCTAAGATTGTTCTACCGTCATGTAGTCATTGGGTCGGATCCCTAGTGTATGGCTTCAATCGCTTCCATTTACCTTTCCTAGAAATGGATCTCCATTCAATTTCACAAGCTAAACTGCTCCACCATCAATAATCTATTTGATAACATATGGCCCTAGCCAATGCATTTGAAATTTTCCTGGAAACTTATCAAACTTGCTATCATATAATAGGACTAAATTGTTTACCTTGAAGGTGTGCAGTTTGATGTGCTGATTGTGCCATGCCTTTTCACATTCCTTCTAAACCTATTGATGGAATCCAACCAAAAATCTATCTTCCTGGAGCTCTGCTAGTTGCGCGAGCCATTCTTCTAAGGCTTCGTGGTCCGCCATTCCTGTGAACGCCACTATGCGTAGACTAGGCACAATGTACTCCATAGGCATCACAACCTTTATGCCATAGACCAGCCAAAAAGGTGTCTGACCAGTAAGCTTCTTACAAGTAGTTATGTAAGCCCATAACACTGTTAGTACGCGCACATCCTAATCATTCCTCTATGCATTACAAACCTTGGTTAGCACATTCTCCAATATATTATTAAATGCTTCAACCATTCCATTGGCCTAAGGATGATATGGTGTACTCTTCTGGTGATAAAATTAGAATTCTTCTGTCAGCACACTGATCGTTTCATTGAGGAAATGCATACAATGATCACTCATTAAAATATGAGGGAAACCAAACCTAGTCAACACATATTCAAATAAGAACTTGGCTACAGTTTCCCCTGTACAATCCTTCACGGGTTGTGCCTCCGCCCATCTATTCAAATACTCAATCGCAGTGATGATATACTGTACACTTGTCTTCTTTCCCAGAGGCTGAATCAATCCTACAAAATCAATTGCCCATTTCTCAAATGGCTGCAACGATACCTATAGATTCAAAGGTAGCTCATCCCTTTGTGATGGTCTTCTGATTCTCTGACATGCATCGCACGCCCTACAATATGCTTTGGAATCCTTATGTAGCATTGGACACCATAACCCATCACGTAAAATATTTTGCGCTATTGCCTTTCCTGCATAATGGCCTCCTGCAACTCCTCCATGAGCTTCAACTCGAATATTGTTTCATTCAAAATTAGGCACATAACATCGCAGTATCTCATATAAGCCCATATTATACAAGTGGCCTGCAATAACAAAAAAGTCTCTCATGCACACCACTAATTCCTTCATCTGTTGACTAGTGTATCCCTCTGGAGCCGTTCCTAAATTCAGGAAGTGGATAATGTTTGCAAAGTGATTGTCTACTATGTGCATCGCAAAGAGCTATGCGTCAGGAAGCCCCCCCTTTAAATTGGTAGGCTCCTCCCCTATTTCAATGTGTGACAGATGATCTGGCCATGCATTCAATTGCCATGGCTTCACAATTACTTCAAAATCATACTCTTGAAACAATGGCATCCATCTGCATATTCCCCCCCCAACACAGGCTTATTGACTAGGTAATGTAATGTAGAATGGTCTGTATACATCTTAACGTGTCCACCTAGCAAGTAATGTCTGAACTTCTAGAGCACATACACCATATCCAACCGTTCGCGCTCTGTCGTTGAGTAATTCTTTTTAGCCTTAGATAGCTTCCTTCTCACAAATGTTATAGGGTGATCCAATTATCCTTCATCGGCCTGTGTGAGTACTACTCCCAATGCAATATATGAAGCATCCACATGCACATTAAATTCCTTCTTCTAATTCGGGAAGACTAGGATCGGTACAGTGACCATTTTCTCCTTCAATACATCCAGACTCTGCTGACATTCTTCATCCTAACATAATGTAGTGTCGTTATTTAGTATCTTTTCCATCAGCACGATAATCTGGGCATAACTCTTGATGAACTTTCGATAGTATCCAGTATGACCCAGTGTTGAACGTAGTTGTTTAACACTTCTTAGCGCCTCCAAATTAATTATAACTACGATATTAGCAGGGTCCACCATTAATCCTTGTTTGCATACCGCATGACCAAGAGATATTCTGAAAGGGACGCAGAACAAACATTTCTTCAAGTTCAACACGATCTGATACCTTCGGCATGTATCCAACATCAAGTGCAAACTAGCTACATGGCACTTTACCAATCAAAACACTATCCAATCATCAAAATATACCTCCAAAAATTTGTGAATGAACTCTTTGAACACGATGATGACTACGTGCAAGAAGATCCCCGACACATTTTTGAGCCCAAAAGGCATTAACGTATATTAAAATCATCCCCACTCAATCAAGAAGGTAGTCTTACTTCTATCTTCTGGCGCGATCTTTATCTTATGGTACCCAGAGAACCCATCAGTGAACAAATATGCTTCTTATCCTCCAATGTTATCCAATACCTCATCTGTGAAAGGATTTGGGAAAGGATCATGAATGCAGGCATCATTGAGCTTCTTGAGATCTACTTAAATTATGATTTCGTCCTTTTTCATATTTTCCTGAACTACCATTGGACTCACCCAATCAAATTCCTCCATCGGTTCAATAATACCTGCTACAAGCATCTTGTCCAAATCTAGATGAACCTTTCCCTTGTACTTGTGATTAAGCTGATATGGCCTTGTTGATGGTGTTGGACCGACCAACATGTCAAGGGGATCTCCTCGGTAATAAGTCCCAATTAGTCCTCAGATCGTTTGGTGTAGGAGTCTCAGTAGTGGGTTGTAAGGTAATGCCTTGACCACTAATGCCTTGACCGCAATGTCATACAGAGGCAAGTGAGGTAACTCTGTCAGTAGTAAGGGTGTGACTGCTGCAGTGAGTCAAGGAAGGTGAATGAGAGGTTTTAACACATGGGGGGTGAGATGAGTGAACACCTTGGCAACCTGTAGCAATACTTAGCTGAGAAGGGAACACATGGGTGAAGATGCATCACAAGCTGGAAAGCAAATCAGTCGGCAATCCAAAGTGATGGTTAAACCAACATCACATCTGCAACAAGATTCATATAATCACATACAATGTAGTTCATACACAACTACGTAAGTTAAACAACATATATTGCTAAGAAACCGGAGCAATCCAACTATAATAACAACATATGCATGAAAATGTGCTGGCTCTTATTATATAAAGAAGTGTAAGTCCCAATCATATAATACATCCATGTAAACCTGCTAGCCTCAACAGTGGAATGTTACAGCTACAACCACCTACTCCTCTAGAGAGATGAACTAGATCCATGTAGTGGAGATGCCAATGCACATTACAATATTGTCCAAGCTTTCTCCAAGATAGTCTTATCAAAAGATTGGTTGACTAAAAGTCGATACAATGAGTTATGAGGGACTATTTATAGCAAAGGTGGGGTGGCCCTTGACATTCCCCTTTGTGGCTATTAGAATACCCTCATGACTCTTCACCTAGTCTATGACTGTCACATCCACTATTGACACTTGACTTAAACTTGACATGACTCAACATTACAATGCACATGTACCCATGTGAACACAATGGCTTGAGACAGTGAAACTAGACATCACTATGACTTAGAAAACTATAGAAGTCCAACTGCTCAATAGTAACATATTGATGCCAAACTTTGTAGTCTTTGATAGTGTCAGTGTGTTCTATGGTGACATCCGTCTGAAACCTGACCTTCACCTCCATAGGATCTGGGTACACTGCTCAGGCTCCTCTGTCCAACTCATCTAAAAGCATGTACACCATTGTCTTCAATGTGGCTAGATCAACAACATACTTGTGCATGATGTTTGCATTGATAGGCAATTCTGGGCTAGTGGCGATGCACACCAACTTGTTGAAGTACGAGTCAATCTCTAGTTGGACCTACTTCTTGGTCTTCACCTGGGTGAGAGTCCCGATTAATGGGATGCATGCGTGCACACCACAACATCCATACTATTGAATACGTGTGCATTGGAGATCTGTATGCTAGTGATGAATTATGAGAGCTCTTCATAATTCTGGATTTGACCTTGGATAAGTGCCTTCAGCTTTACTGCATTAACCCTCATCATCTTAGGCAATTAAAGTGGGGCTCCCTTGTACTTCATTGTCCATGTTTGCATGTCATCAATAGCAGCATGCATGTTCTTCAAGATGCATGCTCTTCTAATGCATCACTACTGCCATCTTTTGAGATGAACGATTTCCTTGTGCATAGTACCAAAATTGGAGTACAATGCTTGCATAACTGTGTCAAGGGACAATACTTCATCTAGTATTGTCGTCTTCAGTTAAGCTCGGGCAGACATTGTCACCAAGTCTCCTCCTTGCTTGGTCGTTTGTAATTCCTTTGCCATTCGCTCATTCTTAGCTATTAGGAAGTGAACACTTGAGCTAGTGGCTTCAGCATACACTCTCGTTGCATCGGCCAAGCTAGTTGGATGTTTGCGCACATCAATCACTTCTTCAACTTGTGCAGGAGATGTTTGATCCTCCGGAGTTGACACTCTATGAGACTCCACAAATCTATGTTGGGATTCATCAAACGAGATGTTTTGCATCTCTTCTTCTAGCTAATCACCAAGGATCTTAGTGCCTCCTTATTCATATGAGAATTTCTCATCATTTGGATGCATTGAAGCGGGTGAGTCGACCTCTTTGTGGTGAGGCATGAGGTCGATGTCCTATTCCAACTGCGACTCCATGCTTGCATCCAACTATTGAAGTGCCTATTCTATCTCATGAGAAAAGTCTTGCCCCTATGATGGCTCACCCTATTTGCCTGATGCCATCTATTCAGATGAATCAACTACTTGTAAGGGCACTTCTTCATGTGTTGTCACATGTTGCATCCCCTACTATATCTATTGCTGTTGTGCTTTCCTCTCCTATTTTCGTAGCTCTTGTTCCTTTCAGAGTTTCTCTCTTAGCTCATGCAACTCCTTCTCTGCTTCTTCCATTCTCTTTTTATCCTTTTGCCTTCATGTAGTTTGCTTGTCGTGTTGCTACCTCTTTGCCTTTATAGCCATAGCTACTTTCTCTACAAGTGGATCTGCTTGAAACTTGCAACTTTGCTCCTCCTCCAGGCGATCAACAATCTTTCTCTTCCCTTTATTACGCACTGGTATGCTTGGCTCTGCTACCACTGCTTCTACTATTGGTGCTCTCTGTGATGCTACTGCATGCTGCTTCACTAACCACTCCACAGCGAATCCGGCTGGTTCATTGGGTCTAGAGAAACTATAGAAATATCTCCATGGGTCCTCCTCGGACCAATGAAATGGCCAGTAGATCCAATTGAACTGAACTCTTGCGCAGTGATCCTTCACAATGCAATGTGGGTCATACGGATTGTAGCTTTGGAGGTCGAATGGGTACTCCTTCATTAGTTCTGCTTTGAAATTCACTTGCTTGATACTTTGATCTCATATAACCCAATCCGCAATGGAAGAGTGGGCCAATGTGCCTTCTTCTTCCACTATAGTCTAGCTATCAATCCTACCGAGATGTGACATGCTACTTCCTGCATGATAAGTACATCCAAGGAAAACTTTGGCAGAACATGCAAAGGCTTCTACACACTGAACATTCAGATGAAAGTGCTAGATGGTGAGGGATACCAATCTGAAATGACTATCAATTCCTCCATTGCTTCCTTTGACATGCAGGGTGGATCCTGTTCGAATATCATCTTGTACATAGGGACGAAAAAATGATTGGACAACTGTGTGATTACTCCTTTGAAGCTGCATTCGGACAACAACTTTAAATATGTGTTCACAATAGTCTCCGCTGGTGGCCATGCCCACTCTAAGCCTGGGAACTCATGTCAGGCACAGGTTGTATCTAAGATGTAGGCAGAGATGTAAATCTTTGTATGTATACCTCCAGGTGACTGTCGAGCCTTCGTGACTTGTTCCTTCAGCTGATGAGCCAGTATGCTAGAACAGTTACATGGTTTTCCTTCTCTAGCCAATTGGTCCAATGCAACCACCCAACTTTGTGGGAAGATTTTCGTGCTTGCTTACCCATATAGTCAACAAGAAAATATGATCAAGTATTGGTATGCCTTCCTTAGTATCTTTTCCTTGTAGACTTGGTTGGGTGTCATCCTGAAATGAGCTGGCTCCTTTACCTAATCCTTCAGAATGTTTCTAGAGTTAGCACTGTTGTTGGGTAAGCTGAATGGAGTCTCCATGACAGTCACGGGCTTTGACATCTGATACATCTCATCATAATCCTATTTCCAGAAGGTCGCAAGCTTCATCCCACTAACATTGCTTAGGGTCATTGTCTCGAGATCATTGTGAGAGATGATCCAATGTATCATGTCTGCACATGGGAACACAAGATATCTACATGTAATCCAGTACAAGGTGGACTTGTGAATATTCACGTACACCCGACGATCTTTGAGGTGTTCCCCAAACATGCCCGCAAATGTTTCATTGACCTCTTGCCACTTTAGTTTGATGTCCTTTTTTAGATATAGCTTGGTATCTTCATAGATCGATAAACTAGAGGACAATTTCTCAATTGCTGCTCTAGCTGCATTTCGATTAGTTTCCTGAGATCTTGTTCTCTTGGAAGCCATTGAGACAGATGAACACTTGAAAGATCTAGAGACAAGCAACATGCATGGCAAGAAATCTATCAGCAAAAACAAAGCAAATTCTGGGGAATGACACAACGCATACCTGGGAAACTGATGAGAAATATTACGCAATTTCTTTTGGGAGGCTAGGTGACTGGCTTCCAGAACTACCTAAAGGAAGTCTGGGCTATTTGGGAGGCAGGATTGGTTGTTGGATCTATTCAACACACAATCTAAACTGGTTGCTGGGATTACGCAATGCACAATTCCATCTCGGAAGGACTGCAGGCCCAGGGACAGAATTGTGTAATTTCCTGCGCCAGTAGTCACTGTCCTTCTGAAATTTGAAAAATAGTCTTGGAGGTCAGTTTTGGGAAAAATGGCACATTTTTGGAGAGGAAGGTAGAGGATTCCTTCCCCAGATTGCGCAATGCAGTCTTAGTGAAGGTAGAGTCTGAGCCAAGGTTGGCTTGACTCACCGATGGGAAAATGAATGAAAATAAGATAGTGAATGCATGGCAACACTAAGTGATAGAAAAAGTGATTAATAGTGCATGAAAAACATGAATGAAATATTTAGCAAACAGATCAACATGCATGTGGTTGAATCGATTCGTCGGTTGGGCGAATGTTCATGCAAAATAGTTTCATGCATGTGACAACAGTGGGATAGCAATGAAAACTGAAATAGAGCTAGGACAAGCTATTATACATGTAAATGATAGAAAGAATCCAAATATATCAAGAAAAAAATACTCACACAAGAGAAAACACAAAAAGCGACAGAAATTTTGAAAAAGACAAGTTGAGGCCACTTTCCCATGAATAGCTAAGTTGAATGTGTCAAAGAGTCTTGGATGTGATGTGGGATGTCAGAGCTCTAAAATTGATGTGAAAGAATGAGCTCTGATGCGTCGAATAAATAAGTTTTGGCTCATGACGTGCATTCCATAAATCTAGGAAAAAATGACACTTGGAGGGAAACCTCTAAAACAACTTTACATGTAACCCCCGATGCTAAACATAGCTCCCTAAATCATGGGATGCCTTTTGCATGTTGCCTTTTTCTATTCTGGGAAGAGAAATTCATGCATGCATGCAAGTCACTTTTCCTTGGTCCTGGGTGGAACTGGTCAACCAGACTACTCATGCATGTAGCTGCTCAACTGCTTGAGAAAAATTCACATTTTTGGCTGGGAGTTAGACTGATTGCCTAGGAGGTTTACACAATTTCTAGGCAGAGTAGTTGATTGCTGCCTAGATTTGTGCAAATTCTAGGCTGAGTAACCCAGTTGGGGAAATTTGTGTAGTTTCTGTTGGGAGTGTGGGCTGACAGAATTGCGCAATTTTGGAGCCCAGTAGGCTACTAGACAGAATTGCACAATTTTCTTGGGGAAGTGTTATCAAGAAAACTAGTGTCCATTCAAAGTTTTTAGTCCCACAAAGACAGGTAGCTATCTTAGAAACAAAAAAACTAAAGTTACTTTTGTTTTCCTTTATGAGAAGTAAATGAGAGAGAAGCAGAGAGTACCAACCTCAGTCTTTCGCTTGGCTCCTTGCTTGTTTCCTCTCCCATTTGATATATCTTTGCTGCTCCTTCCTCACTTATCCCACTTCAAAGAACACCTATAGAGTTAAAGAAACATAATACCATCAAAGCATAGAGATCTAAAATCATAAACAATATAGGATCATATTTATATTGACCATACAAATGCATATATCAAATCAGACATACAAGAATATGGAGGAAAACTCAAATAGCTTTATTGATAGAAGTACTAGAAGAGAGGATTACAACCCATTGATCTGACCCAACGCCATCCTCCTATCATGAAAGCCCTTCTTCACCTCATGAAAAGCTAGATCACCCAACACTATGATGTTACACAAAGAAACCAACAACACTTCCTTACAAGATGCAAAATTCTAGCCTTTGGATCTCTAAGATGAGGGATCCATATATAGATGTTTGCAGGTGAGTGAGTCAGCTTCTGGGTTTTTGATTAGTGTCATTTCTCTGATAGTTCTCAGTTCCACTTGGATATTTCATGATCTCTTACTCATCCCTGGGTGAATTCAGAGAGACAAGTGTCGCAGGAGAAGCTTTTGGAAGATTCCATGATCATCCACCTTGCAAAATGTCTCTACCATTTGTCTACTCTTTCCCATCGCACCCCATAGAAGGGATTTTTAGTATGCATCGCACCCCCCATGTGCATTAGGTGGGATGCATCACACTTTGACCATGGAGTAGGTGAGATGGTCCATTTTTGACCAGTTCTGAGCATTTTTTCATGGAGAACTTCTGGGAGATGATGTAATTAGCTGACCTTGTTCCTTTAGGGTATGAAGCAACACTTTTAGGGACTTAAGAGCCCTTGGTTTATGGAAATATAATATTGGGGTTGCAGTGCCCAAATATGTCTATAACAGGAAGCTTTTCAGCCTAAACGTGGAACAAGCGTGGGTGAACAACCTGTGAGGGAAGTGGATTAAGCTGTGATTGACAAGCTGCCTTTGTGCATGAAAAAAACTGAAGCTTGTGTACTTGACAATGCAAGACAAAGTTCTGTGAAAGGTTGGTAGGGAGGCTCAAAAATGGGCTAAGGAAAATTTTTGGAGGGTGGTTGTAGCTGCTACAACACTTGGCGACACACTGGTAGAAATCCAACTCTCTAAATGGACCTTGTTCGTGAAAAACAAGTCTAACACCCTCACAATTATTGTTCAGTTCTCAACTCATCTTGGTTTCACACTGGCTTGATTGTAAGATGTAGCATCTTCCAAGATCTTGGTTGATTGATGCATATTCGAAGCATGGGAAAAATAGTTGTTTCAATTAGGGTTGAGGGGTATATTGATGCACAAGCAGTATAGTCTTCAGAGTCATAGTTTCATCTTTGCTATTGCTCCACTGCCACCAGGCCTGGACAATACCTGGTGGAGTCACATAGGAACACAATCATGGCTCTACTACCAGCAAGCCTGGTTAGTACCTCAACGAAGTTACTAGAAGCCTTTCTCTTCTTTTGCCTTATTCATTTTTCATTTTGAATTTTTTGACTATTCATTTTTTTCATTTTTCAACTTTTTCAACTGTGTATAGCACTTATTCATTTCAAAGGCGGAAGAGGGATCCCAATTTATTGAGAGTAGAAAAGGTTGTTCTAGTAGAGAAGTAGTTTATTTTATCTCTGACATGCCTTTTAAGGTTTTTCCCCTCACCTTACTCTACTTGACTGAGCTGACAAGGGTTAACCCAAAAACAACTGACTAGAGAAGGTGACACTAGTTAGCATATAAGCGTTGTGTTTTCACCAAGGTTCACTGTGAACAATACATATTTTCCTTCGATGTATCACAGACTAAAGCTAACAAGCTCTTCATACAGAGACAAGATGATAGATAACCAAGTAGTGATAGTTGTACAAGCCTTCTTATACCTTACCCAACTTGTTTGAAGAGTCATACATAGTTTCATGCAAAACTAACCTACAAACGAAACAAGCAAACTAACAAACAACAATGCAAAGAAAGAGCAAAAGAAAAAGCGAAAGAAAATCAAGTAAGAAAAAATCAACCAGACAAACAAGCAAATAAAGTGAATAAGCAAACAATCATGCAAACAAACTGACTGAAAGAAAACACTACTCCTACTCCTACACTAATGGCGCATGGGCCTGATCACGTGAAGTGATATTTCCAATGCAGCCATCGTCACATTGGTAAACCCATGTTAGTGAAGACTTGGTCCACGAGCAACCCAGTTGTGCGAACCAGCAAGCAAGAAAGATATAACAATGAATACAACCACACTTCATCTTTGATAGTGCCCACAGGACATAAGTGAGTGCAAGTGGATGATGAGTAGTCCGTGGAATTATCATAGTGCTATGTGACATTACATGCAACTTTGAAGGATAAGCACATTCTTGATTGAGACATGCAAGCAAACGAAAGAAACAAAGATAACTTGCATCGTACACGTGTACTTGCAATGTAATATTCCTCCAATGCATGAGCGATGGGATCGTGTAGTTCAAGTGGAGGAGATGAGATCTGTGTGTGAGATGGATGCTCAATGCATACAGATGAGTAATGAGGATCCTTGGGTGATTAAACAATTTCATGATTGGAAGTGAGACTGACCCAAGAGAGTGAGGACTTGACATAACCATCAGCTCGGGTTGAAGTGCCTCGATAGTCTTGGGTGTTTCAACTTCATCATCAAGTAGATCATCATAAACAGGTGGCTTCGAAATATCAATTGAGATAGATTCATGATTGTGATCAAATATAGAAACAAATGGATCATGACCACCATGATTAAAAAAATCAGTGATTTCATCAACATCCTCATGATTAGATGAATAAAATAGAGGGGTAGATGAAAAGTGAACAAAATCATCCTCTTTGTTTTCGGAAAAGAAAGATGAAAGATCAAGTGGATTTTCAATGAATAACTTATCCTCTCCATTGTCAAATGATGGACCAACATATGGTGATTCCTACGAGTGATCAACAATGGGTGCATCCATGGATGAAGACACACATGTGAAATCATGGATGACGGGTTCACCAAAGATGTTAGGGAAGAATGGAGGGGGCTTGGATGGAAGGGAGTCCTCCTTCGCCAATTGCTGATGCTCAAGCTCCCACTCATACTCTTCATGAATGACAACGCATGTTTATTGTGCAACACCAACTCCATCAATGGGTTATTCGTCTTTCATAACAAGTGGAGTCCGGAATGGATGAGCACAATATAACATCATCTAGAGGAACATCTGAGTGCAAATATGGAGGTCGTAGAACATAATGTAGATGAGAACTCGAAGGACTCACAACCAAATCTACACAAAAATTGAGTGAAGTGATGTTGGGAGAATGTGAAAGATGAACAGTTGTGTGAGCATGATCTTCAACATCAATAGGCAATGGTGGAGCTATTGAATGAGAGGAAGACGGATAGTTAGTCGAGACAGTGACTGCATCCACATGAGATTGTGCAGCTCCATCAATGAAGAATGTTGAGTGAGGCTTGATCTCAAGCTTCTTCTTGGGCCGAGCAGATTTCTGAAGGCAATACTCGAACCGGTCCCAAAGATAAGAAAATTTCATCTGGCTCCCCAGAGCTTGAAGCTGCAAGTCATGGAAGCGCTGCCAAAAATCAGTAATTGATTCATGAGGAGCCTTCCATTCTTGTAACATTTTTTGGTCAAGATAGTTTGGATCAAAATGATAGAAAGTGTCTTCAATAAGATCACAGAAATGCCCAAGTGAATGCATGCTGTCAGCCGGTAGGACGAGAAAACATCAACGTGGAGATTCGCGAAGTGTGTGTGCAAGTAGCAAGCTAGCCTATTCATCAAAACACCCATCTTCCTCATGAAGCACGGAAAGAAAGTCATGTAAGTACTCAGACTAGGCCACTCCGCCTTCACCATCATATGTGAAAGTGGACAAGAGATTGAAAAAATCCCCTGTGATGGAGACATCTTCACGATTTGAAAAACATAGCGGGGGGTGAAGAGTGCAAGAATACATGAAAGGTATACAGAGGTTCAAAATTGGATGAGAGGACACAACTTGTCATCTAGCCCTCCTTCTAGTGCCATAAATGTTGACGGTGCTGGACCCGCCAACATGTCAAGGGGATCTCCCCAATAAGAAGTCCTAATTGGACCTCAGACCATTTGGTGTAAGAGTCCCAGTAATGGGTCGTAAGGCAATCCCTTGACCGCGATGTCGCACAGACGAAAGTAAGATAACTCTGTAAGTAGAAAGGGTGTGACTGCTACAGTGAGTTAAGGAAGGTGAATGAGAGGTTCTAACACATGGGGGGTGAGATGAGTGTGCCCCTTGGAAACCTTTAGTAGTACTCAGCTGACAAGGGAACAAAAGAGCGAAGATGCACCACAAGCTGGAAAGCAAATTAGTCAGCAATCCAAAGTAATGGTTAAACCAATAGCACATCTGCAACAATATTCATATAATCACATACGAAGTAGTTCATACACAACTACGTAAGTTAAACAACATATATTGCTAAGAAACCAGAGCAGTCCAACTACAATAACAAAATATGCATGAAAATGTGTTGGCTCTTATTATATAAATAAGTGTAAGTCCCAATCATACAATACATCCATGTAAACCTACTATCCCCAATAGTGGAACGTTATAGTCACATCTGCCTTCTCCTCCAAAGAGATGAACTAGCTCTGTGTAGTGGAGAAGCCAAGGCGTGTTACAATACCATCCAAGATTTCTCCAAGATAGTCTTATCAGAAGCTTGGATGACCAAAAGCCTATATAATGAGTTATGAGGGACTATTTATAGCGAAGGGTGGGGTGGCCCTTGACATTCCCCTTTGTGACTATTCAAATACCCCATGACTCTTCACCTGCTCTATGATTGTTACATCCACTATTGACACTTGACTTACACTTGACATGACTAAACATTAAAATGCGCATGCACCCATGTGAACGCAATGGATTGAGCAAGCCAAACTAGACATCACTCTGACTTAGATAACTATAGAAGTCCAACTACTCAACATCCTCATCCTAATCAATAGTAACATATCGATTCCAAGCTTTGTAATCTCTAATAGTGTCTGTGTGTTCCATGGTGACATCCATCTGAAACATAACCATCGCCTCCATAACATCCGGGTACACTGCTAAGGCTTCTTTGTCCAACTCGTTTGAAAGCATGAACATCACTTTCTTCAATGTGGCCAAACCAGCAACATACTTACGCATGATGTCTACATTGATAGGAAAGTCTAGGCTGGTGGTGATACACACCAACTCGACGAAGTAAGGGTCAAGATCTGGTTGGACCTGCTTCTTGGTCTTTGCCTGGGTGAGAGTCTTGATTGGTGGGATCACATGTGTGCACACCACAACATCCATACTTTTGAATACTCATGCATGGGAGGCCTATATGCTAGTGATGAACTGCAAGAGCTCTTCATTATTTTGGATCTGACTCTGGATAAGTGCCTTCATCTCGATCGCATTGACCCTCATCATCTTAGGATCACTGCACGAGGATCATGGTATTCCTTTTTCTATTCCAGGAAGAGAAATTCATGCATGCATGTAAGTCAAGTTTCCTTGGTCCCGGGTGGAACTGGTCAACCAGACTACTCATGCATGCAACTACTCAACTACTTGACAAAAATGCACATTTTTGGCTAGTAGTTGGGCTGATTGCCTAGGAGGTTTGTGCAATTTCTGGGTAGAGCAGCTGACTTTTGCTGAGATTTGCGCAAATTCTGGGCTGAGCAGCCTTGCTGGGGAAATTTGCATAATTTCTGCTGGGAGTATTGGCTGGCAGAATTGCACAATTCTTGGGCCGAACAGGCTACCAGATAGAATTGCACAATTTGTGGAGGGAAGGCTAGTTTCCCTTCAGAAATGCACAATTTTCTTGGGGAAGTTGCTCAACCTGCAGCTAGATAAAGTCCTGGCGAACAACCTGTGAGGGAAGTGGATCAAGATGTGATCAACAAGCTACCTTTGTGCATGAAAAACACTGAAGCTTATGTACTTGACAACACAAGGCTAGGTGCTGTGAAAGGTTGGTAGGGAGTGTCATGCGGAAAGAGTTATTTTTGCGGACAAACCTAACCTCCCTAGGAGTCTAAGACTCTCTAGTGACAAACAAACCAAACAAGAAAAATCCTTCTCTAAACATACATTATTCTATGAGAAACCAAGTGTTTTCGATCTTACCTTAGGTCCAACGCTTGTTGTAGCAGTCCAGCCTTGCTGATCCAGATGAGCTCCTCCTTCACTTTAAGACCTGCATACACTAACAAAGCAAACGATTACATAACACCTGAATATTTCATAAAACAAAGCATATTCATCACATAGACCAAGGAGTACATGAAATAATTCATTAACAACAAATCATTGAGAAGAATGGACTTATTTGTATTAAGGAAACAAAAAAGGAACCATTACAACCTGAGCCTTGGTGTTGTGCAAGCTCCTCCCAGGGTCCAACAAGAGATTTCCTCTACTTTGACAAGCTCACCCACTTCCAATATGGCAACAAGAAAGGATAGTAATCTCTCCTCACAAGTTAACAATGGAAGTCCTAATTCCAGCAGCATCTACCCTTTGGAATGTTCAGCTTTCAACCTCCCCTCCTCTGGCCCAAGGCCTGTATTTATAGTGTTCTAGAGGAAGTTATTCAGTTCCAACATCAATGGGATACTCCCTCTTTTGGATGGGGTAGCTCCATCTCTTGATGGGATAAGTTCCTCTATCATAGGGATGCATGAACCATCTGGAGGCGCTCAATACACGTCAAACACTCTTCTAGAAGGCTCTAGAAGTGACCACAAGTAACTTTTTAAAGATGAAACTCGCGCCTTTGACCTTTACAGGGATACGCACCCATCCTTTGGCTTACAGAGCGTACAAGTACACAGGTACAGTGTGTTTGGAGTGCGTACACGCAGGCAAGGTAGAGAGAACCTGCGTACCCAGAGATAAACATGTTTTCAAGTGACTTTCTCTCTCTTTGAAGTTTGACATGAAGAGCAGAGGTATGAGGCTTGACAAAGAGGACAATATGACTATTGATGAGCCACATAAACTGCAGATAGTCAAGGTGACAAAATTCAGTGTAACAGATTGCCCCCTAAAGTACGAAGCCTGTAATAGATAAGGGTTTTATATCATATAGGAAGGGTGAAGTACTTTATCATTTCGAGGATTATCTCGTGGAGAGCCTGGTTAGAACCTGCAATTTTCAACACAAAATACACGTAAAAGATCATATCATACTGAGGTAGGCATTCCCATACTCAGATCAAAAACTTTAACTAACACACTAACTATTCTGATACAAGAATGATTTCACAATACATCATAATCATAGACTCGTGTAGACACAGTATGGACGCAGCCATCTATTATAATTGGTCTACAACACAATGAATACAAAACTCCTCGCAGCCTGGATGGTGGAAACTAGATCCAGGGTCTTCATCTCTACTTCTCGAATTGGTACGATTCTAGCCATATGAATAAATGAGTCGATGTTGAACATGGTAGAAACCAATTGATTACCAATCAATGATGTAAACTGTTAACAAGCGTGAGAGAGACCACCAGTAATGTCAATGGTTCTCAAAGTACCCAGCACAATCCATGAGATGTGAATGAATGAGTCAATGTCGAACATTTCATGGAATCCTTCAATCGCAAGTCAATGATAAAAACTGACGTCGAAGGCGAGAAACCTGCCATTGATGCATGCAGACTCCAAGGTACTGACGATTTCTAAGTCAACTCTCTAGATAATGTGCTGATGTCGATAGAAAGCGACCCGTCGCAGGCAAGCCCAAAACACGAAATCATAGTTCAAGTTGAAGAAATGTTGCTGTAAGGACTGACTCAATGATGATATGATGGATGATAGGTATTTTGTAGTTGAATGTTTTGTTTCAGACCTCTTGAACACATAACGACACAACAGATGATTTGGTGATAAATGACTCAAAGTCGACTCCCATAACCCGGCTAAAGGATGTCAATGATTTGGTCAACTGTGAGGTAAAGGATTTCCCAACCCAGGTGAATGAATAAGTGTCGTGTCCAAGAGTGGTAGTAAGGTTTTTGTTGAGACAAAAAGATATCAATAGGCTCATTCTTCTCATTTTTCCCCCACCATTTCTGGCAAGTACCTCTTTATTTTTTAC
>APFE031710470.1:2195-44882 GCA_000404065.3 Pinus taeda
GACTCATTTATTCACATGGCTAGAATCGTACCAATTCGGGAAGTAGAGATGAAGACCCTGGATCTAGTTTCCACCATCCAGGCTGTGAGGAGTTTTGTATTCATTATATTGTAGACCAATTATAAATAGATGGCTGCATCCATACTGTGTCGATACGAGTCTATGATTATGATGTACTATAAAATCATTCCTGTATCAGAGTAGTAGTTAGTCTGTTAGTTAAAATTTTTTATCTGAGTATGGGAATGCCTACCTCAGCGATGATATAATCTTATACATGTATTTTGTGTTGAAAATGGTAGGTTCTAACTGGGCTCTCCACGAGATAATCCTTGAAATGATAAAGTACTTCACCCTTCCTAGATGATATAAAACCCTTATCTATTAGAGGCTTCACACTTTAGGGGGCAATCTGTTACACTGAAATTTGTCACCATGACTATTTGCAGTTAGTATGGCTCCATCAATAGTCATATTATCCTCCTTGGCAAACCTTATACCTCTGCTCTCCATGTCAAACTTCAAGAAAGAGAGAAAGTCATTAAAAAACATGTTTATCTCTGGGTACGCAGGTTCTCTCTACCTTACCTACGTGTACGCACTCCAAGTTCATTATACTTGCGTACTTGTACGCTCTGTATGTCAAGGGTTGGGTGCATACCCCTGTAAAGGTCAAAAGGCACGAGTTTCATCTTAAAAAAGTTACTTGTGGTCATTTCCAGAGCATTCTAGAAGATTGTTTGATGTGTATTGAGCGCCTCCAGATGGTTCATGCATCCCTATGAAAGAGGAACTTATCCCATCAAGAGAGAAGAGAGGAGCTACCCCATCCAAAAGAGGGAGTATCCCATTGATGTTGGAACTGAATAACCTCTTCTAGAATACTATAAATACAGGCATTGGGCCAAGGAGGGGAGGTTGAAAGCTGAACATTCTAAAGGGTAAATGCTGCTGGAATTAGGACTTCCATTTGTTGACTTGTGAGGAGAGATCACTATCCTTCCTTGTTGCCATAGTGGGAGTGGGTGAGCTTATCAAAGTAAAGGAAAACTCTTGCTGGACCCTGGGAGGAACTTGCACAACACCAAGGCCCAGGTTGAAATGGTTTCTTTTGTTTCCTATTAATACAAATAAGTCCATTCTTCTCAACAATTTGTTATTAATGAGTTGTTTCATATACTCCTTGGTCTATATGTTGAATATGTTTTATTTTATGAGATATGCAGGTGCTATGAAATCGTTTGATTTTTAGTGAATGCAGGTTTCAAAGTGAAGGAGGAGATCATCCGAATCGACGAGGCTGGACTACTACAACAGCGTTGGACTACAGGTAGGATCTAAAACACTTGATTTCTCGTGTGATAAATGCATGTTTAGAGAAGGATTGCTCTTAATTGTCTTGTTTGTCACTAGAAAGTCTTATGCTTCTAGGGAGGTTGGTTTTGTCCGCAAGATTAACTCTTTCCGCATGACAGGGACTGTAGGAGAAAATAGGGAATGTTGAGTTTTTGGGGTGTGGGAATATCCATGCCATATCTCAGCTCATGCAGAAGTCTGAAATGGTAACCATAAACTATGTTATACCTCCCTTCATAGGAAATGTACTTGATAATTTGGTAACTGACCTCATCCCAAGGGTAAGGTATGCTTGTTCTTCTGATGCTATTTTTGTCCTCTACAAGATGCTCATTTGGTTGGAAGAAGGTTTTCTTGGCAACTTGACCCAGTGGCCTTTCTTCTTTGCTCCAGGGTAGTCCAAGTGGAAGACTAGTAACCCTACTAATAAACTCTGGGGTGATTTCCATGGTGAGACCTCTGAAAGTAACAATGGCATGAGTCTTTGATTGGGGTACCAAGGAAAGGGCAAACTCCTTAGTCACTTCTTCATCATACCCTCAAAGTTTCTCGAAAAATGGCATCCAATTGACTCTGGTAGAAATGGCTACTTCCTCGGGATGTTCATGGAGCCTAACTGAATTTAGGGGTTCCTTCACCATGAATCCCCCTGTCATTCTATTTATAATCTTTTGGAGTACCTCAGGTGGAGAAGGAGATGACAATTTTTTCAGAAACAGGAAATAGAGAAAAAGATTGTGTTTTTCTTTAAGAAATAGGCTTACTTTTTAATGCAATTCCTCTTCTTTTTCAGGCTTAATTCTTCCCTAAAATTGCATCAATCCTTGTATATATGAATATCCAAGGTGGGTTTGTACAAAGGCTACCTCTTCAGGCCTGAATTTGAGCAAAAATCCTATGTTCTCTTCTATAAAATAGATTAATAGCCCTCTTGTAGAAATGGTTGTAGGTTCTCCTATAGAACCTGTTATGGCTCCTGTAGAACCCGATAATGCTCTTGCAGAACCTGATAAGAGGAGGAGGACTGAAAACGACAGAGAACGGTGGTGTCGAGGCTATGGAGGTGGTATGGAGCTTTCTGTAGCTGTGGGGACGATGATAAAATGGAAACAAAGGTGGTGAATGAGTTCGAGGAAGAGTACTTATGTTTACTAGATATATTTTCGATAATGATGTGAGGGGGGAAAGGGTACGTTGTCATTATTCGTACCATTGGTCCCCACTACTGTGTCATCATGATTCTTCATGTCTTCTGCCCACAATCACTTCCCATCATTTGTGATGGAGTTTAAACATTCGCGACTACCTCTCTTTTGTATTTTTTGTGAGTTGACTAGACACACATGTGGTGGGATCTTCGGATGGGTGCAGTTGAACTAGATGAGGGTGGCCAATTAAATGGCCACCTTTCTGGTTTAATCCCAACCATCTCATTTTTTCATGTAGTTTTCGAATTATAAAGATGCAATAGAGGAGAGGGTTAGGCACTTACCTGCGGGTCGAATGCTCATGCTATGGTGCTGGTAGGTTCTGTTGTTGTTGCATGCTCGGATTTCAATGCTGCATGCCTGTATCCCTTCTGCTATATTCTTTTTGCTTCTTGATATGTGCTCGATTGCTTTGTACATGTGCCCTTTAGATGAATCTTGCTTTTGACATCCCATGCATTCCTATGGCTGCACCTATTTTGCTGCTGGAGCTTGATTTTAAGGGGATCAACTACTACAGGAAATCCTACATGAGCTCCTGTAGCTGCTTCTCGCTCTAAAATTTTTGGTTGATGCTTGTTCTAGGAGCTGTGAGGATGCTACTAAGGATTATGATGGCAATGTTGAGGGATTTGGTAAGTTGCAGGTGAGTTGCGGAGGCACTTTTCTTTTTGCTTCCTTTTTTTTTTTTGAAAAATAATTTATGTGTTTCTTTCTGCAAGAAGGAAAGAAATCAATGGAAATGAGGTGGTGTAGGTGTGGATGGAGGGTTAGGATGGTGGATAGCTGTAGGATGGCCTACATGCCTGTTGGGCACTGGAGAAGGTATGCTATTTTCATTTACCTTGTTATCTTTTCTTCAAGATTCACAACCTTTTCACATCATGAGCTAAGCATATGGTAGAAAATATGATAAAATCTAGAAGGTTTATGTGGAATATGAAATGACTAATAATTACCCATTTTCTATGCAGAAAGAGGAGAAAATGGAGGACTGTCATCCCAAAGGAAAGAATGAGAACAAGTTAACTGCTGTCCCTTTGGTAAGGAACCGCGCTCAAACAAGGCAATCCAAATTGGAGTGTAACAGCCAGAAAAGGGAAAAGGAGATCTCCAATTGGCACAAAAGAACAAGAAGATAACTACAAGTTAACTGCTTGATGAATCCCTTAGGATCCTTTAATCCTGAGGGATTGCTATCTTAACGATCTGTTGCATTGTTGATATCGCCGTTTGGCTATTATAAATGGGGGTAGACCTATTAGCTTGGGGGGGAGAAGGCTATTATTATTTCTATGAAATTTTCTTCAGTTCTTGAACTTTGATCATCAACTCTCTTTGAAGAGTGAGTCCATGTAACTCTGTTTCATATTTTAATATAAAAACTTGGTTGTTGTTCTATCATTGATTCTGGGGTAGCCTGAAGCAGTGAGTCCTTAGAGGCTAAGGGCCCGGCCCTGGTGGATCACTTGCTCCTATATCATATTTCTTATTCATGTGTGGTTTGATTTTTTTCCTTCACTCTACTTAGTAATCTAAAGCACTTTACTATTTTACATATCGGCTCTATTATACTTGATTGAATATTACTGTCACTCACACAAGAATGTTGTGTTATCCTTCTAACTCTACATTGCATTAATGTTCTTCCTGATAAATCACATAGCATTGTTGTTCCTTACAGATTAAGCGAGTTGTATGTTCTTAGATTAGTACTACTGTATGATTTACTCTTAAAATCGTGACTGTTGTCTATTCATAATTACTGCTCTGTTACCATTGTTGTTCTAAAACCATTGTCGTTCTGAAATAATTGTTGTTCCATTACATTGTTGTTATTCTATAGCTATGATTCATGTATACTGTATCGAGCTCTGATTACTATTCCTTTTACTAATTAAGTGTGTTACATGTTTAACTTGGGTAGCTGTACATTTCAATTTCAATTGTTGTTCTATACTTTATTTCTAAGAGTTTGCTGTTCCATTTCTGGTTGCTGTTCAGATTGGAAGTTGTTACTTAGTTCCCGTAGATTATAATTATTGCTGCATTCATAGGTTAAGGTTTTGTTGTTCAATCTTATTCATAAAGATAGTTGCTATTCCATTTCTTGCTATTCGAAGATCATCATTGCTTTAGTGTGCAGAAGGTTTGAAACTGTAGTGAACATTGACTTACACTTTCTAGTTCCCAATTTGATGATCCTTCTTTTGAGTGCTTCTTTAATTGCATCAATTTACATAGGGAAGAGTTACTGTCACTGTACCCTCGACTGATAAATTGTTGTAGCTTTTTGAACACATGATTTGAGTTCTAGGTTTCTTTCCACAAATAGATTCCTTTTCAAGCATCCGTTTACTCTTGTATTGAAAGCACTATACCACTAGCATTACTCTGACAAATGATCACCTCAAACTGAGTACACTATTTTAAATAACAAATCATTCCTGGATTAAAAATTAATGTAGGGTAAATAGAGGTGAAAAAGACCCTTTTTACTACTCGAGATTTTGGGGTCATTGCCGGGGAAGAGTGTATCCATTTATCTCTTTTCCAGAGTAGTGTAAGAACCTATTAGGAAAGAATTGGGTTTTTAAAACAGAAGGTAAGAACCTACATGAAGAGTATGTAATAGCCCTGCTCCCCTGCCCCTGTAGATTTGTTGTTGTTTTCTTTGGGTAGAAATTAGTAGTTGATTCGTGTGCATGACTAAGCAGAAAAAGCCAGAAAAGAATCCCAAACCTCTACCCAAGCTTGATAAAGCTAAGGGGTCGGTGACCCTTGGCCAATAAACCTTTATAGACAAAATCCTTAAGAAAGCAGAATCTTAGCCTTCAATAGGGGCTAGAAAATTCACTTCTAGACAACCTACTAGTTCCCTTCAGGCCACAGGATCACCATCTGTAGCCCTTGTTGAGGTGCACAGTCATACCAAAGAATAGGATTTTCAAGAAATTGAGAATTCTAGCCCAAAATCATTGCAAGAAGGGAACCTTAGCAACCTCTGTGAAGGAGGAGAAACCGGGGAAACTGAAGAACCAGAATCTCCTCTTGGGATAATTCTGCCATTAAGCAGCCCAGATAAGGGAAGTGTTGCAAAAATCATCCATAACGAAGTTGAAGAACCTCAAGAGCCAAACTCTCCCTAGACATTAGGAACTTTCATCATCCGAGATAAAGGAAGTGTTGTTAAGTTCATTCCTGTTAAAGCCAATCCTCCTCGTCAGCCTAGGAATACCCTCCTAGATATCCCAGAATATTATTGGCACATATTTGACCAAATGGCCCAAAACCAGCCAAACACCCAAACTTTGACACTACAATATCCCATCATGGACACTACAGCTAATGCTCCTATGAAAGCAATTCCTCTCTAGCATATCCCTATATTTCATGGCCTTACATCAAAAGACCTTGATGCATTCTTATTTGAATTTGATGTGTTGTGTAGAGGTTATGACTATACCACCGACCCCCAAAAACTGAAATTATTTCCCTCTACATTAAAAGGAGCCACTTTACGATGGTTTATGGGGTTGGGTGGTGGTATCATAAATAATTGGGATTAAATGAAAGAATCCTTTCTGAAAAATATCAGGATTCTTGTAGATCTAAAGAGTTGAAAGATGAAATATTTCAGATGGGGGCTAGACCAAATTAAACATTAGAGGAATATGTCGAGCATTTTCAGTATAATCTTCAAATATATCCTTATGCATCACTACCCTTACCTGATAATGTATTGAAAACTTCATTAATTAGAGGAATGAAGGAACAATGGATTGAAACATTAAACATTATGGGAAAAGGAGATATCACCAGGAAAATTTTGCTAACATTATTAATTTATGTATCAGGAGTTCAAGAGGAAACACAAGACTAAAACCAGCAGAACATGATCGGTTTAACAAAATTTCTGCAGAAGGAGTAACTCGTGCATAAATTGGAAACTTATTCAAAAATTTTAAGACCGACATATTGGGACTCTGACAACACAACTTGATATTATGCAAGCCAAGTAGAAGAAAGCAGAGGCAGAACAAAATTTAGCAATATTCTATCCTAGGTGCAGAAAGAAACACAGCTACAAAGAATGTCCATTAGATGTAGTTAAAGCCTGTTCCATTTGTACAAAATATCATTCTACGGAAAGTTGTCCCTCACTTCCTGGATTGAAAGTAGTATACAAGGAAGTGGAGGAAGAGCCAGAATTGATGTGCCTACTTAATCAACACTTTCAATGGTAGCCACGACAATCAGGTATGTTCTCCGATCCAGCTTCTTCTTTTTAGCCTCCACAATATCATCCTCAGCAACACAGTACTATGTGGCAAAATCAATCTCCATTCTCAAATTGGTCACAACAACCATTTCCTTCATCATCACCATGGCCAAGTCCAGCAAGTCAACCTAGTTGGCCAAATTTTCCCTATACCCCACCATATTGGCAAAATAATGTATATCCACCACAATGGTCCCCTCCTACTTCACAAAGTCAAGCCTAGCAGACAAACAGGGAAATACCGATGAACTAGCTAGTAGGAACCATTCCACTCCCTCAACCTACACTGTCAACATTACAAGAAAACCCCCAGTCTAATTTAAGACCACAACTCCCATCCCAACCCAACCCTAATCCTAATAACAAACCAGTCCAATCTATTCAAATAATTGAAACACTAGACATAGGAACTAATCTAAGGGAGTGTAATGACCTCCAATTGAGATCTAGGCGCATCATTGAAATAGAGGGAGATAAAACTGCTCAAGTTGAAAATAATTTACCTATAGAACAACCATTGCAAGAAGAGGATGTGATCAGACAACAAACTCATAATCAAGTAATCACATCGTCTCCTCCATTCCCAGAACGATTAATTATACCTCGACCTACACAACATCCTGATTTTGACATTCTGGGAGAACTTAAAAATCTGGACATAAAAATCCCACTCCTCCAAGCCATCCAAGACATCCCAATATATGCAAAGACCATCAAGGAGCTATGTATAAACAAACCAAGGAGGAGAGTAACAAATAACCTGATAGTCCAAGTAGTTGGCACTTTATCCGACCTATTATCAAGAAGAGAAACACCTGTTAAAGATGAAGACCCAGGAAATCCAATAGTAACAATACAAATCCATGGGAAAATTTTTGCAAATGCCTTAGTTGATTTAGGGGCTGCAATTAATATCCTAACAACCACCACTTGTCAAAAACTGGGCATTACATCAGTAGAACCAACCTCCACTTTATTAGAATTGGGTGACCGATCTGTGGTTAGGCCAGAAGGCACACTACATTATGTCATGGTATCTGTTGATTTCTGGGAGTATCCTGCTGACTTTCTGATAATAAACCCTAAAAGCCGACTTGATGGACATCCATTGATTTTAGCCAGACCTTGGCTTGCAACTGTTGACGCTTATATTAGCTGTTGGCAAGGCTATATGACCATAACTAGAGGGGGTAATATCAAGAATCTAGCCTTGTATCCTCTAGCCCAGCCAAGTGTCACAATAATGAAAACTAACAAACATCCTGTATTATACCTCACTGAAAATATTAGATCTCCATTAACCATAGAATATGCCCTCGATTTCAAATATCAAACAGAGGATGATGTTATTAACAACTTTCTTAGCAAGGCTAAATCTAGATACCACATATAATGTCAGATGATAGAAGCAGCATTTGATAGTGAAATAGAAGAGGATATTCTCAAAGATACCCACAATCAAAAAATACCTACTACCTCTGTATCAAATAGAAAAACTGTAGAAATTGAGTCTGGAAAAACTTTAAACATTAATGGCAACCCAACTCCAGAACAAGAACACAAGCTAATTCAGCTACTGAGAAAACAAAAAGAAGCATTTTCATGGGATTATCCAGACATGAAAGGAATTGATCCCCAGTTATGTACACACCAAATTTACATAGAGAAGGATGTAAGACATGTTCACCAACCACAAAGGATACTTAACGCTCACCTAAAGGACATTGTAAAAGCTGAACTTCAAAAAAATTTGGATGTGAACTTTATTTACCCAATCTTCGATAGCAAATGGGTCTCTCCACTTGTGGTGGTACCAAAGAAGAATGGAAAATTGAGGATTTGTGTAGATTATAGAGAACTAAATAAAGCAACATGAAAAGACCACTTTCCCCTTCCATTCATTGACCAGGTACTAGATACGTTAGCAGGAAAGAAATTCTTTTCTTTCTTGGATGGCTTCAGTGGATACAATCAGATTCAGATTGCCCCTGAAGACCAAGACAAAACTACTTTTACCTATCCTTGGGGAACATTTGCCTGTAGAGTTTTACCTTTTGGCCTATGCAATGCCACTTCCACATTTCAAAGGGATATCCTTAGCATTTTTTCAGATTTAATAAATGAAGGGCTCGAAGTATATATGGATGACTTTACACCATACAGAGATGAATTCGACCCAGCATTAAACACACTAGAAGAACTAGTTACAAAGTGCTACAAATAGGATATTACTAGCCCACGATCTTTAAAGATGCAAATAAATTTGTTCAAGCCTATGACAGCTGCCAGAGAGCGGGACACCCTGGGCAAGCTAATGAAATGCCCATGAACCCACAGCTAGTTATTGAACCATTAGAAAAATGGGTGCTCAATTTTGTTGGTCCTATTAACCCATCGTCAAATCAGAAAACGTAGATTCTGGTGGCAACAAAATATGTCACCAAATGGGTTGAAGCAGAGGCATTGTCAAGAGATATAGAAGATTCCATCATATAGTTCTTGTTCCACATATTTGTGAGATATGGCCTCCCAAGAGATATAATTACGGATGGAGGACCTGAGTTTGTTGGTAATAAAATTGTTGCCACACTAAATATATACAAGGAATAGCATATTTACCATTTTGTTGTTACAAGGAATAGCATTTCCATCATTTCGTTGTTCCTCCTCAGAACCAACAGCACTTGCATTTTTTTGCTGTTCCTTTTCTCAAAGGAACAGCATGTTTCATGTTCTATTGTTCCCTTTCTAAAAGGAACAACACTTTCTGTTTCTGTTGTTCCTTTTTCCAAAGGAACAACATTTTCGTGTTTTGTTATTCTTTTCCCAAAAGGAGCTGCATTTTCGTGTTCTGCTATTCCTTTTCTAAAAGGAACAACATTTTCCTTTTTCTACTATTCCTTTTTCCAAAGGAACAACATTTTCGTGTTTTGCTATTCCTTTCCCAAAAGGAACAACGTTTTCGTGTTTCTAGTGTTCCTTTTCCAAAAGGAACAACATTCTCTATCTTTTGTTGTTCCTTTTCCAAAAGGAACAACATTCTCTATCTTTTGTTGTTCCTTTTTCTGAAAGAACAACATTTTTGTGCTCTGCTGTTCCTTTTCCAAAAGGAACAACATTTTTCGTCCTCTACTTTTCCTTTTCCAAAAGGAACAACATTTTTCTGTTGTTCCTTTTTCCGAAGGAATAGCATTTTCGTGTTGTCGTTGTTCCCTTTTCCGAAGGAATGACACATTCGTATTTTTGTTGCTCCTTTTCTAAAGGAACGACACATTTTTGTTTATGTTGTTCCTTTTTTCGAAGGAACGACACATTTTTGTTTCTGTTGTTCCTTTTTTTGAAGGAACGAGACATTTTTGTTTCTGTTGTTCCTTTTTCTAAAGGAATGGCACATTTTTGTTTCTGTTGTTCCTTTTCTCGAAGGAATGACACATTTTTGTTTCTATTGTTCCTTTTTCCGAAGGAACAGCACATTCTTGTTTATGTTGTTCCTTTTTTCCGAAGGAACAACACATTTTTGTTTATGATGTTCCTTTTTCCGAAGGAGCAGCATTCTTGTTTCTGCTGTTCCATTTCCCGAAGGAACAACATTTTTTTTCTTTTGCATGACATGTTTTTCTTTTCCGTTGTTCCTTTTTGTGGAGGAACAACACTATTGTTTTCTACTGTTCCTTTTTGCGGAGGAACAACATTAGCATTTTAATTGTTATTTTTCGAAAAACACAACATTCTTTGCATTTTTCTTAAGCATGTTTTCTTTGCTCAATAGTAGTTTTGAGATTTTTCTATGATTTTGTATATAGCACTTCTTTTATCTTTTCCTTTTTCTATGTTTTATCATTCGGATCACTTTTGAAACACAGCGATACCCTTATGCAATGAATATGAGAACTAGAAGATGCTGAAAATAGAAAATAACATAAAAAGTTGTTATCTTTACAAGAATTTTCTCTGAATTGATAAAAGAAAAGAGAAAAGGACACAACTATTGATTATCTTGCTGTCACTATTCTACTAATACCGGTATGATTGGTTATCTTTTATCATGATGGTTTCTTTTAAAATTTCATAATCCTTTTTTACCATTAATAAAGAATAAGAGTGAAGGGCATATTTTTCTATTGAGATGTTAAGACTTATTCCACCATCCCTACTCTTAAGGAGTGTTGAACCACCCTCTGTGTATAAATAAGGGAAAGTACCTTATAAAAAGAAAAAAATAAAACATTGACATAATTTGCTAGCATGGATTGTCAGATGAAGGCTAGGGGGTATCATTGGGAGCTAGCCCACCATGATCATGAGGAAGAAAGTGAAGTGGCATTCCCATTATGGCCACCATACTAGGGAAATGGTCCAAGAGGCACATTAGAAAAACTAAGAGAAAAAGTCTTTGGAACAGGAGGTCTCATCACGAACCAGCCTGCCCACCTTTCACTCCTTCCTAGTGAATGGAATTATGACTTATCTAGTTACCAAGCCACCATAATGGCCTCCATTTTGACATTCCACAATACTTTCCTAAACATACACAAAGGATCATGGTTCCATGGGTGAAATAAACAACTCTGTCAAGGTTATGGACACCGGTGGGAAACATAGCTCTGTTGATGGTATTGAGGTCATATTTTTATACACCAATAGCACTGATGAATCCCTTCTTCTACCTTTCTAAAGGATCAAATAACATTATGAAAATAATCTTTTTGAACCT
Organism: Pinus taeda; assembly: GCA_000404065.3. NCBI lineage: Eukaryota > Viridiplantae > Streptophyta > Pinopsida > Pinales > Pinaceae > Pinus > Pinus taeda. Next base: position 13,756 of record APFE031710470.1, read on the forward strand.
TTAATACATGAAATATGTTATAATCAATCATGAAGGAAAAATTTGATTGTGAATGCACTAAACTTTTTGTGCAAGTCAGTTGTCCTATCCTCCAAATCTCGCATCATATCATGATGTTTTCTTATTTATTAAGTGATTTTATAATACACCTCGATTTTGGAAATCCGCTCGTTCTTGTAAACATGGAATCTCGGTATACGCTGCTCCTTTCTGACTCTACATCATGTCAGTCTATCATGTTGCTCCCTCATTTGACAGCTAAGGACGGCCTATCCCATTACAGGGGGGGAGCAGGTGACCTCATAATTCACTGGCATACGTGTCAGTTTTCCATTTGGAGAACTTTTACTTGGGAATAGCAAGGCTTAATGGTATATCGTCTTTCAATTTGCATGTCTTGTTGTTTCAAAATTACTTTCGCCTCATGCTCTGCAACAATTAGGAAGTAATTTGAATTCTAAACAAGCTTGTTGTTCCGTCATTTTTCGGTGGTTGCTAACAGCTTGAACAACCTGTTGTTCCATTGTCATCTCTATCTTTTTTATAGTTTTCTAAGCATGGGAGGAAGATCAATTCGTAAGGAACCACGGGTGTTGACAGTGTCGGATGTCACAAGAGAAATCCTAACAAGGGCAAGATGGATAGTTTATCTTAATCGCCTACAAGAGTCCAACAAAACTGTGGAAATTGAGTTCTTACAGAACCTACAATAATATCACTCCATGGTAAGAGGGAGACAAATAGTAGCCATTGACTATATAATTGCAGAAGTTTTGGGACTACCAGCCACTAGATCTGTGTGGACTTTGAAGAAGATAAGACTGCGTGATACCATTAAAATCTTCCAAGATGAAGGATAGAACTGAATCAAAGTGGGAAGGAAGTTCTACCAGCAGCTTTGGGAGAACCGTGGGTAGAATTGGCAAATATCATTCAGAATTACATTACCTGTGAAGGCAGAAAAGACGTGGTAAGACCATGCCACCTTAAGCTTTTAGCTTTATTAAAACAGAAATGCATTGTGAATTTGCCTACAATTCTTTACTACATGATGTTGCCCGAAGCATGAAAAAATCCCGCCATGTAGAATTGGTAGTAAGTCATCACGGGTTGATACAATTGATAGTTAGCTATAGTCTTGCTCAGCAACAAAGCAACTAGGAAGAGCTAATTTTTACAATAGGTGGGGGACTGGCTTTACCAGCCCCCAAACGAAACCATATTGCAAATACATCAAATAGACCATTGAAATGGAGGAAATCCATTAGATTGGCATGTATCAGAGGGAGGCTAGAAAGTTCCCAAGGGGACACCAGTCAACCGGTCGAAGTAGTGGACTCAGGGGACAAGCAACCCCTGCAATTTGAAGGAGGAGGGAATGAAAGAAAATCAAATGATGAGGAAGAAACAGAAGGAGAAACCAAACAATCTTGGCAAGCTGAAGCAGAAATAGAGCAATGTGAGGAAAGCCAGTTGAAAGAACCGCTACGAGAGGATGAATTGGCCCAGATTCTGGCCAAGATGGGAGAATATACTCAACCACTCATCCCACTAAACCTCCATACTGAAGAAGAGCCACAGGAGCACTCTGTTCACGATAAGAGTGCATCTGAAGAATTATGCGACGAGGAAGAAGAAGAAGAGAATCATTCTAGCCATGATGAAAGTGCATCTGGAGAGAAAAATGATGAAGAGGAAGAAGAGGAACAATCTGTTCCAAGTTAGAATACACCTGAAGAATTTGATGAGGAAGAGAAGGGAGAAGAAGAGGTTACTCAGGAAATTGCAGAAGAAGCTAGGGTTTCTACCCCCAAACAACTCGATCAGCAGAATAATGAGGAAGTACCCCAGGAGAAAAATCAAGAAATTGGTCAAGAAGAAAGTCTAGGCCTGAGTGCGTGAACGACTGTTCCTTCTAGTCAAATGGAGGAAATCAAAAGATTACAAAAGGAACAGGAAAGACTGCTTAATGTAATCATGCGAATTCGACAACAAATCAGGATTCTGAAGATGAGGAAGAGAGAAAAAAGGACCTCGGTGGTGAAACCCCTTAGAAAAAAGGTCAAAAGGACTCAGGTCCAGCCTACCATTCAAAATCAAAAGGAATAGAATTCGGCTGTTACTCATGTCAAAATTCAAACAGAAGACATAATGGCTTGTGATAAGGAAATTCAGATAGAGGCGCAGTCCGCTGAAGAAGTTTGAACCATAATTACAGAATGGCGCAATAAGAAGATTCAAGTGAACCTTCTGCCTACAACTACTATATGGGATAGTGACCCAAGGATAGTAACCCTACAAGAGGGTTTGATGCAAGCTCAGCAAGCAATAGAAAAACTTATAGAACAAATTGTCCCATGAGAGAAGTATGAAGAATTACAACAGCAGCTAAGGAATGTCAATTTGTCTGAAAGTCAGGATTTTGAAGGATGGTGAAAGGAAGAAGAAAGATTCGTAAAGGTAACTCATATGCTAGATGTAGTTATCAAACAAATGGATACCTTATGCTCTTTATACACTGACATCCTAACATGTAGAGTTCCTGCTAAGAATTATGCCTTCTTTTTAATGGAAAGATATTTGCAATTAAAAATTAAGGCCGTCAAAGCAGGAGCCCCTATACAAATTAACACAATTGATGATTTCATAAATTGTTGTAAGCACTATGGCGTAAAAGTTCAGATATTATTATGAGAATTCTATTTGCACAACCTTGTGTTAGATCAAGAAACAGAGCAGAACCCCGACCCTTTCGTTGGGGATATTCAACTGCAGGCATTTATTTCATTTGGAGTTAATCAAATAAAATGGTTTAAAGACTATAATGCCTTACAAATATAAGAAAATGGATTAGATTTATGGGTAAGAGCTGAGCCTAGAAATCCAGTGCAGTTATGGAGGAAACATGGGAACCTCATGAGGACTTCGGGCATGATTGAAGCATTAGGACCCATTCATATAGCAATCAATCCGCAAGGGATAGAATACTTCTTTACCATCAAAGACCTTTCCATTGCCACTGCTAAATTTCGATATCAGATTTCTAATCCAAATATCCAACACAGGGAACCGTTTAATTATGAGAACTTTAAGTTAGCTACTAATCACTTGGGCCTCTATGGTGATATTATTTTGAGGGCATGGCCATCTTGGTTAGGTTATAGGTTCCGGAATCTGGTCATCTGGCATCCCACACCAGGATACCAAACCTTATATGAAATGCCTGAGGGCCAGATAGGGCATATTTTTGAACACCTAGCTAGACATCATGGCTGTAGACCTCCTCATGAGATCCCGTCTCCAGCCTACTCCCTCATTGCCTTGCATGTCAACTACAATGTTTTCATGAGGCCATGAAAAAGGGTAAGCAGGGGGGTGTGTTGGGCACTAGAGAAGGTATGTTATTTTCGTTTACCTTGTTATCTTTTCTTCAAGATTCACAACCTTTTCACATCATAAGCTAAGCATATGGTAGAAAATATGATAAAATCTAGAAGGTTTATGTGGAATATGAAATGACTAATAATTACCCTTTTCTATTCAGAAAGAGGACAAAATGTAGGACTATCATCCCAAAGGAAAGAACAAGACCAAGTTAACTATTGTCCCTTTGGCAGGGAACCGCGCTCAAACAAGGCGATCCAAATTGGGGTGTGACATCTAGAAAAAGGAAAAGGAGATCTCCAATCGGCACAAAAGAACAAGAAGATAACTGCAAGTTAATAGCTTGACGAATCCCTTAGGATCCTTTGCTCCAGAGGGATCGCTATATTAATGATCTGCTGCATTGTTAATATCATCGTTTGGCTGTTATAAAAGGGGGTAGCACTGTTAGTTTGGGGGGGAGAAAACTATTATAGTTTCTATGAAATTTTCTTTAGTACTTGAACTTTGATCATCGACTCTCTTTGAAGAGTGAGTCCATGTAACTCTATTTCATATTTTAATATAAAAACCTGGTTGTTGTTCTATTGTTGATTCTGGAGTAGCCTAAAGCAGTGAGTCCCTGGAGGCTAAGGGCCTAGCCCTGGTGGATCACTTGCTCCTGTATCATATTTCTTATTCATGTGTGGTTTGATTTCTTTCCTTCACTCTTCTCAGTAATCTGAAGCGCTTTACTGTTTTACATATTGGCTCTGTTATACTTGATTGAATATTACTGTCACTCACACAACAATGCTATGTTATCCTTCTAACTCTACATTGCATTAGTGCTCTTCCTAATAAATCATATAGGATTGTTGTTCATTACAGATTAAATGAGCTATATGTTCTTGGATCAGTACTACTGTATGATTTACTATTAAAATCGTGACCGTTGTCTATTTGGAATTACTGCTCTGTTACCATTGATGTTCTGAAACCATTGCCATTCTGAAATATTTGTTGTTCCATTACAATTGTTGCTATTCTATAGTTGTGATTCATGTATACTGTATCGAGCTCTGATTACTGTTCCTTTTACTGATTAAGTGAGTTGCGTGTTTAAATTTGGTAGCCGTACATTTCAATTTCAATTGTTGTTCTATACTTTATTTATGAGAGTTTGTTATTCCATTTCTAGTTGCTATTCAAATTGGAAGTTGTTACTTAGTTCCCGTAGATTATAATTATTGTTGCATTCATAGGTTAAGGTGTTGTTGTTCAATCTTATTCATAAAGATAGTTTTTGTTCCAGTTCTTGCTATTCGAAGATCATCATTTCTTTGGTGTGCAGAAGGTTTGAAACTGTAGTGAACATTGACCTACACTGTCTAGTTCCTAGTTCGATGATCCTTCTTTTGAGTGCTTCTTTAATTGCATCAATTTACAGAGGGAAGAGTTACTGTTACTATACCCTTGACTAATAAATTTTTGTAGCTTTCTGAACACATGATTTGAGTTCTAGGTTTCTTTCTGCAAATAGATTTCATTTCAAGCATCCATTTACTCTTGTATTGAGAGCACTATACTACTAGCATTACTCTGACAAATGACCACCTCAAACTGAGTACACTCTTTAAAATAACAAATTGTTCCTGGATTGACAATTAATGTAGGGTAAATAGAGGTGAAAAATACCCTTTTTACTGCTTGACAATGCCCTCCAGGAGAATCCTCAACTACTCAAACTGTTTGTAAAAGCTATTTCGGGCTCTCTTTGATTTCTACAGGAGCCTCCTATAGAACACACAGGGTCTCCTATAGGATGCACAGTCTTCAAAAAAAACACAAAGAGGTGGAAAACAAGTTAGAAATGATGGATAAGAGCATAGAGGATGTGTAATATGCTGTGTGGCATGTCCCCTTGCTTCTTGTGGTCCATCTGTAACCTACAATGCATTTGAAAAGTCAATTTTCTCTTTTCTTTTTTCTCTATTTTTTTTTTTAAAAGACAACAAGGGTGCCTCCGGGTTGTTTTCACCCTACTTGCCTACCTTGGGTGCCTCCATGGGAGGTTTTCACCCAGGGATCTTATTCTCTCTCTTTTTTGATTTTGTCATCACTGGGCCACCTAAAAAGAGGTTTTCAACCCAATGATGGGACTCAAGCACCTCATAGAGGTTTTCACTTGAGCCCTTATTATTTTCTTTTTATTTTTTTCAGTGAGTGGGTGGAGTGGAGGCTGAGACCTGCTCCACTACCAACACTGTCTTATTTAGATCTTCAAAGAATTCTCAGTTAGAGAGGGGTTTCTTGTAAATTTTCAACCTATGTCCATTGACAAGCATGGGGATGGCTTCCTCATCAATGGTTCTGATCAGAACTGAACCATTGTCATTGCATTTTTCTACAGTGTAGGGTCCTAGCCATCTTATTCTCAGCTTTCCTTTGAAATATTTATACCTTGAGTCATAGAGAAGTGCCCAATTTCCTTCTTGGAGTTGCTTCTCCTTGATATTTTTGTCGTGCCATATCTTCCGCTGAAGTTGTATTACCTCTATGTGAGGAAGGGCCTGCAATCTTTGTTCATCCAATCCATTGAGTTGGAGTAGCCTTTCCCTTTGTGCATGGTTGAGATCTAGGTCCAGCTGAGATGCCATCCTTAGTGTATTGTATTCAACTTCTATTGACAGCAAATCCTTCTTCCCATATACTAGTTCATAGGGTGTGAACCCTGTGGTGGTCTCCCATGTGGTATTATAGGCACAGGTGGCCTCAACCAATCTATCTGCCCAATCTTTTCTATTGCTGCTCACTACCTTAGTCATAATTCCTTCCAATGCTCTGTTAGTGACTTCCACCTATCCATTGGCTTGTGGATGGTAAGGGGTGGAAGTCCTATGCTTGATTTTATGATGTGTGAGTAGGTCTTCAATCAAATTGGAAGTGAACTGACTACCTTGATATGTAACCAGTTCTCTTGGATACCCAAACTTATAGAATATGTTCTCTCTTAAAAACTCAACTACTTTTTCTTCTATTGCTGCCTTGATTGACTTTGTCTCTACCCATTTTGTCAGATAATCGATGCACACAATGATATATTGTTTCTATTTTGAAAGAGGGTTACTAGGACCCACAAAGTCCATGCCCCACTTCTCAAATGGTTCAAAAGTCACTTGAGGTTGCATGGGCATCTCATCCTTAGGAGTAGGTTTCCCCATCCTTTGGAACCGATCACATTGGTTGATATAACTTTTCACATCTTGATGAAGAGTGGGCCAATAGTACCCTATTGCATCATTTTGAAGGCAATCCTCTTTGCTGCAAAATGGCCTCCACAAGGCCCGTCATGATAGGCCAAGAGAATGTCAAAAACCTCCTCCTCCCTGACACATCTTCTCAAGATCTGATCTTGGGCAAGTTTGAAGAGATTGCCCCCATTCCAGGTGAAATGGGCGCTTTTCCTCATGATCTTTCCCTTCTCTTTTGAGGAAAGGTGTGGTGGGAATTATACTAAAACTAAGTAATTTGATATATCAACAAACCATGGAGAGAGTACTAAGATAGCAAATAGTTGTTCATCTGGCATTTGATCATCCACCATTCCTTCCTCACCTATAAGTAGATTTACTCTAGACAAAAAGTCGGCAACAACATTTTCCTTACCAAGCTTATCAACAATGGTTAAATCAAATTGATGCAATAAAAGCAACCATATAATAATCTGAGCATTTACATATGGTTTATTCATTAAATACGTAATTGCAGCATGATCAGTGTGTACAAAGGTTTGATAGCTTGTGATGTAATTTCTGAACTTATTTAAGGAATGCACTACAACTAGGAGTTCCTTCTTGGTGACCATGTAGTTTAACTCTGCCTTGGACAAATTTTTACTTATAAAGTATTTGGCATAAGGTAACTTTTCATCAATCTACCCCAAGGTTGTTCCTATTGCTTTGTTCGAGGCATCTATGTGAATGTGGGAAGGTAGGGCCTAGTTTGGGCCTCTCAAAATTGGGGCAATCACAAGTTTTCTTTTCAAGGTATCTAGGGCTTCTTGACAGTTGTCAGTCCATATGAACTCAACATATTTTCCCAAAAGACCAAACAATGGAGAGGCTAAATTACTGAAATCTTTAATGAATCTTCTGTAATATCCCCACTAAGCCTAGGAAAATTTGGACGTCTCTCACCTTTTGGGGAGGTGGGACCCTTTGGATGATGGCAATTTTGTTGGGGTCCACTTGCAATCCTTGTTGAGATATTGCATGACCGAGCACAGTCCCTTTATTCATCAAGAATTCACATTTTTCCAGACTAAGGGACAGGTTCATTTCAATACACTTGTCCAAAACTTTTCCTAGGTTAGACAAAGCTTCTTGCAAGTTAGAACCATAAGGAGTAAAATCATCCATATATATTTCCACTGCATCATGAAACAATTCAGAGAATATACTCAATACTGCTCTCTGGAAAGTGGTGGGAGCATAGCACAAACCAAAAGGAAGGACCTGATATGCAAAGGTAACCCAAGGACAAGTGAAAGTGGTCTTATCTTAGTCTTCCAGGCTGATTTGAATCTGACTATACCCACTAAACCCATCCAGGAAGGAGAAAAACTTTTTCCCCGCCAGACCATCTAACATTTGATCTATGAAAGGCAAAGGAAAAATGGTCCTTTTTGGTGGCCTTGTTTAGTTCTCAAAAATTGACACAGATTCTCCACTTACCATTTTTCTTTGGCACTAGCACCAAAGGAGAGACCCATCTACTATTGGAGATTGGGTAGATGAATCCTGCATCCAGTAACTTTTGCAATTCTTCCTTAACAATGTCCTTAAGGGTTGGATTCATCCTCCTTTGAGACTACCTAACTAGTTTGCAATCTTCCTTAATGTAAATTTGATGAGTACAAACTGAAGGGTGCACTCCCTTCATCTCCTTATAGCTCCAAGCAAAGGCATCTAAATGTTTATCAATAGGCTACACAGTTCCTTCTCCTAGGAGGTGGGTAGGGATGAGTTAATTTTCAAGGTTCTTTGAGGGTCGAACTCTATATTCTTAACACAGAGAGAGGATGGGTCAACCACACAAAGATCAGTTAAGGGATTGTCTTGGGTGTCTTTCACTAGATCTTCTAATGGAAAAATACTAGGGGGTGGATTCTGAATTAGATTTTTAATGATATCATCCTCATTTTGCGGTTACCCCCTCATAACAATTTCTACTGCACAAAGTGGTGCTGAATAGAATTCATCCTCAACCTCCTCCTCCAACTAAAGAGGTAGATCATGTTCTAGCAAGGGTTGGGCAGGAGGGTATAAGATTAGCTGCTTGGACATATGCCCATTCTTGATTGTCATGTTCCCAGCTCGACAGCTGATGTAGGCATCTGCAGTGGCCAACCAGGGTCTTCCCAGGATGAGAGGATACCTAGTGAGCTTTTCTTTCAGCTAGAGAACCAAGAAATCAGTATGGTACTCCCAAGAATCAACGGAGACCATCACATTCTCCACAATCCCCTGAGGGGTCATGATGGAGCGATCTGCTAGCTACAGTATGGTCGTGGTCTTCCTCAAGGAGCCCTAGAGTTTGAGCTTGAGAATGGTGTCCTTGGTCATCACATTAATGGCAGCCCTTAAATCAATCAGGGTACGGGGGATCATGGTGCCATTTATGTGGACATCAACTACTGGGCTTCCAGGGTCTAGATACTTTGAACAGATTACCTACCCAAACATCAGATCAGACAGTTGTCCTATGACATTGATGGTTGGGGCATCTCTCTTGTGCCTGCCTGGATGCTTGAAGCACTTCTCTTTGATCATCTTATTGTATATAGGCACATCCTTTATGGCTTGGAGAAGTGGTATCTTTACACATAGCCGTTTCAATTCTCCTAAAAGTTCAGTTTCTTTCGAGGTAGGATGTGTTATTCTGGATAATCTCTCACGAAAGGGTGGAACTGCTTTCAGTTCACTTTCCTCTTTATCTTCCTCAACCTCCTAAGGGGGAGGCTAGCTATCTAAGAGAACCTTCCCAGATTGTAGGTTAAACTCCTGAATCTCTAGAGCATAGGTTGGGCATGATGGTTCCCCACTGTATACTTGTTGAACATGTCTATTGTTCGGGTTCAGGTTCAGTTGAGCAGGCATTTAGGGTTGCCTTGGTGGAGCAGGAGGCAATGGTTGTGGTTGATTAGGTGGTGGAGGCAAAAGAATGAGAGAAGAGTTGTATTGGGGCCTCCACCCCTGATGAGATGCATTCCACTAAGGTTGTGGCTAAGTATAAGAGTGGAATGAATGAGAAGATGGTTGGCATGATATTGAGATGGATATGACCAAGGAGGTGGTGTGGACCAAGAATATTGAGCAGGGTGTTAGCACCTAAATCTTCCTTAGGCTGAAGGAAGGAAAAATTTAGGGTAACCACAAACCACACTCAGTCTGGTAGCTAGCCCTACCAGAATAGGAGAGGGCTCTCTCTGGGTCACACTCAGTGAAAATACACAATAAAGTCTGAGATGACTCAAATTGGAATACTGATTTTAGGCTAGTAAATATATATGGAAACAAGAAGAAAGTTTTGATAAATGACTGAGTTTCTGGGATGTATGGGACCAATGAGCAGCAATGAGCAGAGAATTTAACACAAAGGCATAGATTACTTCGTGAGGCAAGACAGGTGGAAATTCTAGAAATTTAATTTAAAAGAATGCGAAATGGAAAGATTGTTTAGGAAAGTGAAAAGGGCATAAACACATGAATCCTTTTCAATAGAAGAAGAACACGGAATGTGAAACTTTCCCACAGGCAAAGTATTAAACATGAATTCTACCTCATCTTACTTAGAAAATTTCACTGGAAATGAATATGAATGAATTGTGAAACATAATGAAATACATATGAAACATAAAGAGAAAACATTTGCTACACTCACACCACATGAATCTCATGAACCAGAGCCACTGCCTTTCATTAATTCTCTATCAAAATATACAATGAAGAACTGAGTTTCTCTCCCACAGTCTCCCAGAAATTACAACCAACCCTTTGTAAATAGTTTTGCATACAATAAATAAACTATGCCATTGGGAAACATAATGAACCATAGTTGGGGAGCTTTTCAAATCATTACAAAATGGAAATGGAAAGCCAACCATTAGTGACAGGTGCAGCGTTACAAAAATGACAAATTGCTTGGGTGACTGCTCGCCTTCCTTTGCCACTTGGATAGAAGCCAACCTTTAGTGAAAATACTCTTTAAACATTGCCTGAGGTGCCAAAAAACGTGTAGTGTAAATGAGCGGGCCCACTTAGACAAAATCACGAATCAAAATTTCGTGGAGCGAAAGTGATTTTGGCCTTTGGGTCTATATGCACCGCGCCCAAATCTATACGTGTTGCACCACTTTGGAGGCGATTTTGAGGTATTTACCAAAGTCCACATTGTGCCCAAGTGTACTTCTTAGAAATCACTACATGTCTACTTTCCAACCCAAGTGGAATTTCTGAATTTGGTGCTCATTTGCCCCTCCAACACTTCAATCTCACAAGCCTGCTTCCTATGTGTCAAAATAGGGGCAGAGGGGTCATTTTTTGAGTGTTTTTTACCTCCTCGGGACTCAAAACTTGCCCAAACCTCTTGGCCATGCACCAACAGTCATGATTTTTCATGTTGAATCCAAAAATGCAAACCATTTGTGATTTGGAGCTCCCAATCCTAAGCACCGCGCCAGTGGCGCAATGCATAGGAAGAAAAACCCTGTTTTATGCCCAAAAATTTGTCAAATGACCAAAATTACCCCAAATTTTTTGAAACTTGGGTTGGAGGTTCCCTATGAAGTGCTATTGCTAGGCCAAGGAGGCTTCAGCCAAGATTCGAAGCCGATGTTGCTCTTTTTGCCTCTTTTGTCTTTTTGTCGCTCTCCTCAATTTCGCTTTCAAACTCCTTATCTGAGCCTTTGAACTCATGTTCCATGCTCTGTAGTGATAAACCATCCACCTCAATATGGTTTTTTCATTGTCGGCCTTCTCTAATAGTCTCTCAAGGTGGATGTTGATATCCTCGAGCCAAGACTCTCGGTCATTGTTAATCTCTTGCTCTAATGGAGTGAGCTCAATCCTCTTATGTTGGGTAGCTTGGCAATTGTCATGGGTGTTTTGCAGCTCCATGATCTCATCCTGATCTTCGAGCTATTTGTTCCTTTGCTCCAAATACCTGATAATCCACTTAGTCCTCTCCAAATCGAGTGACAATTCTTGGATCTCCGTTTGCTGCTCCTGGAAGGTCCTCCTAAGTTTGGCACTCTCCACATCTGTATCATCATCATGAATGAGGATGAAGTCGACCTCTCGTTCACCTGATGTCCCCTCGTCATGCATGGGCTTCTTGCCCCTATCCTGAACCTGTGTTGCTGATGTCGGAAGCGAGGCCCCTTCCACCCTGGGTGGAGATAACACTCGCTTTGCAGCTGCAAACAAATGTCTACTGCCTCTTTGATAAGTGATTAATACTGGCATAGTAGTGGTCTCATGGTGCTCATACTGATGAGAAGGACCACCTATCTCATGTTAAACCTGTAACAATACCTGTGAAGTGCTAAAGAGGTCACGGGAGATGAAGTCATCCCAAGTAATGCCCTGTAACCCCAGTTGATGATCCACCAAAATATTAATAAGAGAAAAGTGATAAACATTGTTAAGTTGCTGCTGAGGGGTTTTGTGCTGCATGAAGGTGTTCATCCTCTCTATGTTCCTACAAATGAAATATGGGATGTTCATCATCCGTACCCTAGTAAAGTGCATGAGCAACTTGATGTGATAGGCATATAGACAAGAGAACCTCCCCTCACAGCTGAAATACTTCATGATCAACTTCATGAGTGGAGCATATTCATCATTCAAATATCGAAATGGAAATACTTTTTGGAGCTGCCTCAAGAAACTGGCCTTAATGTATGGCTCATAATGTTGTCGATCCACCTTCTATTTCTTGTGCAATGGTTCTCCAACGTTCGGTATGCCGGTTGCTAATGAGACAGTTTCAGGTGTCAGTGTGAAGGTGACACCGATAAGATAGAGTGATCTCCATGCAAGTGAAGCACAAAAAGATGGTCCAACTCATGATGAACTCGAACACTAGCCACCTTTTGACAAAACTCAAAACATGGCAGATGCTGGAAACATGACATAGCAAGAGGGCAGGCCTGCTATTCTGTAAGGGTGGTTGGTTCATCCCTAACATGTCTGCCACTTTTATGATGTCTCCGGGGAGCCTGTTATTTCAAGGATGAATCATTGTGGGTTTCCATTTCATACTCCGATGAATGCTCAGATGCCATGGCTGTTGTATATGGACTGTGCTTGGACTGTGCTTTGATGACGTATGAAACTATATGTTGTTAGGATCTCCCACCAAGGGGAGCAATACAAAAGGGATTGTTAGGAAGGGGAATAATATGATGGGATTAGGGTTTATGGGGAGAAATTTTGTTTAGGGAAATGTAGGAGGGTTTGGGGACTTTACAAGGTAGGATTTTGGGGTTTTACATTGACAAATGAGTGGAGGGGATAGGAAATAAGAGTTTAGTAATGTTTAGGGTAGGGTAAAATAGGGAAAAATAGGATAGGGGGAAAGGGAATAATGGAAAGAAGGGGAAAAATGAAAAGGAGGACGAACCTTGGCATCAACACAACAAATTTGCAACCTTAAGAGCAATGGTTTTGATGACTTCAAGTGGTAGGGTTTAAGCGTTTTTATTGCAACTATAAACGGCCATAAACCACCATCCCCTAGCACAAACTTGGATGAAACACATAAATGGAGGCTCAACCTACTTGTGGAATGAAGAATTTGCAATTTTGAGGAATATTTCAATGAATTTCATGCCTTTTAGCCCTGAGCACCAGGCCTCCCATGTGCGTCGCGCCAATGTAAATTTAGACTGGAAATTTTCTCCCAGTGTGTCGCGCTCCCTCTGTGCGTCGTGCCTTTTTGTAAAAGCCTTTTGGAGGCCTGCCTGGTGTCCAAATTGGGTGCAGGATAGCTCATTGGAAATTTATTTGAGTCTAATTTCCAACCCAACCATAATTTTTCAATTTGGAGTTAATTTTCCCTGTCAAAAATCAAATCTCCCAAGAATGGTCAAAATGTGACAAATGAGGCTACCTCAAGGCAGAGTGTTGTTGCAGTCAACATGTGAAGGTGTTCCTCAACTCCAGATTGAGCTCATGATAGCTCATTGGAAATATCTTTGTGTCTATTTATTATTTTACTCATCAAGAAAGTCATTTGGCTAACCAATCTAGAAGAAAACTTGATTTTCCCAAGGTCACTTTAGAGGTGCATCAATCCTCCCAAGGCAATTGTATTTTGGACATTTCTTTAAAACCATGACGCTTGTGTAAACATTAAAGGAGGTTTTTCTCCCTTGGCATATTTTGGACAAAAAACTCCCTTAGTTTTCCAAAATTCATCTTGTCTTTCTCAGAAACATCATTTGAGTGAATTATTGAACCTTCCTCTGGCCTGTAAGTATTATTGAAGCACTTTGAGAACGACAATTTGCGAACCCTAGACCTAATGACTGAAATGAGTCTTGTCCATTAAAATATCAAACATTGACTGTCATGGATTTTAATAACTTTGATGAAAAGACCTAAGCTAGAAGATACAAGACATGAGGGGAATGAACTGACAAGACCCTTTCGTCAGATTATGGCATGCCTCTAGTAGAATGCAGCTCGGTGAATGGAGTGGGACACCTAAAAATGAAATGTAGAAAGAGTTTTGATGTCTGATGGAGGACTGACAAGACCGACTCTAACATCGGCTCTAATAGGGATGGTAGCTCCAGCTCCTTGGAGGTGCCAAGAACTGCAGATCTTTGGGAGAGCAGACAATGCCTCTCGTCCATTGGGCTATGGAGTCAAAACATGGAAATTGACATTATGCAGATGGACTCTGATTGAAGACTCAAACTGAAAACCATAATAAAACCAGACATGACTAAATCCTTACTAACAAACTAGAAATATGCTCATATTTGAGCTTATTCAGCAAACCTACCCTAATTACTCTTTCCACCACTCGATCAAGTGAGATGGAATAGCCAATGCAACCATGTAAGCATCATGGCTGATATTTGATTTCTTCCCAAATGCTTTCTGATGCGTAGGAAAAGGGAAGAATCGAAAGGCAACTCCCATGGAAACTTGGAATCAAGTTCACTGCTGACAAACTTGCAAAGCATGAATTGGCTGGATGACTTCAAGAATACTGCAAAAGGATCTTCATAAGCATCGCCATTGATTTCCATTAACACATTATTGCTCTGGTCGAAGTAATCTTCATAGCTGGATATTAAACTTTTCCTCACATCTGCACTATCTTTCTCTAATGATTGCAGAAAGGGGTCAAAGGGATCCTGAAATTCGTGAAGAACCAAACTCTGTTGTTGATTCCAAACAGAACCAAATCCTCCTTTATCAATCTCCTCATATGACTGCAAACTTTGCTATGGGCTATGAAATGAACAATCTGTTAAACAAGACAATGAAGGTGACCATTGAAACAGATGATTATCAACATTATCTTTTGTCACATGGTTAGCTAATGAAGAAGAATTTTTACAGCAAACAAAATCGAACACATGAGCAAAAGGATCATCAAAAACTTGAGGAGACTGCTGCAATGTGCCTATTGAAACTGTATGACATCCTATTGGTTGTTCATCTTTTTCTTTAGAGATATTACGAAGATTCTGCCTTATAAACTGAACTGCTTCGTAACACAAGGGTATAGAATCCTCTTGCATCATTAAATCATGTATTTCGGTTGCCTCACCTTCATCTATAATCTGACCTTGAATTGTGTTTGATGGCTGCAAATCTGGTTCTGTATCCAAAATGATTTCATCAATCATTTCAGGGGAAGATTTCTTATCAACGACCTGCTCAAAAATTTCGCCATCTGTCTCATCCTCAACATTAACACTGAGATATTGTCGATTCCCTACAAGCTTTTCATTTGAATATTTACTATGCAATTTACCCCGCAAAAACTGAAATGATTCAAAACAGAGAGGTAAGGAATCTTCTTGTATCTTTTGATCATATATGCCAGCTTCTACGTATTCATGTACAACCTGACTATTAATGGCATTTGGGGGCTGGAACTCTGAATATAAGAAGTCTGGAACAAAGTTTTCATCGCCCTCAAGAGGATCCAAATCAAGATTTGTCGATAGTTGATGTTTGATTGCATGGAAATTATCTCTGACGAACTGACATGAATCAAAGAAAAAAGGAAAATATCCTTCACTTACTTCAAGATCTGCTGCACTTTCCTCATCATTTCCATAGCTGATATGCATCGGTTGATCACTGTACTTGAGCTGCTGTAAGCGAACTTCCTCATCCCACAAACTAGCTACTGATTTGTCTGCAATACTATCTTATGTTTGGAGAGCATAATCATCATCATCATACTAATCAAACTAAGGCAAATCGTTAGTATAAAACACGCCATCAAGCATACATGTCATATCAACAGGTCTTTCTTCTCTAAGATGATCTACAAAACAATCCTTACGACTACTGAGATAAGAAACAAAATGTTTTGGATCAGCCACTTGTTCATGAACATCATTTTCATCTTTTGCAATCATTTTCCTCACCATCTCTTCTACTGCACTCAACAAAATGTCAAGCTTTTCCTTTGAAGGTGTAGTTTTCTCTAGATCCATGTTTTTCATCTCTTTTTCTTTCAACCTTGCCCTTTTGATCAGCAAATGAACCTCTACATTTTCTGCATTGTTTTGCATCTCTTCAAGTGTTGCAACATTCCTTTCTCTCAGTTGAAACTCCATTTCCGGATCAAAGGCAGCCGGGTAGTGCAAGAGAGCAGATCCAGGAGGGGGTCTTATATCAACCGGAATTGAATAATAAACTTGGTTAAATCTGGCTGAAAACTATTGTACTGTCTCCCCTGACAATGTTTTCAATTGATTATACTCTTCTATGATAAGGAAATTTTTTTTTCCAATCCTCCACATGTCAAGAAAAACTTTGATGAACTGCTGTAAATCTGTGACGCTCGCATCCGGAAGGGCTTTGAACCACCTCTTGACTTTGCCTTGCAAAGAAAGAGAAAAAATCCTTATACTAACATCTTCTTTATCAACTTCAAAAAGGTCTAGAAAAGTCTCAACATTCTGCACATGTTTCTCAGCATTGACATTCTTACATTCAACGTCAAATCTTGGCAAGTATAGATCATAGTTTTTGGGGAAAGCATGAAGAACAGAAGGTAAAACAAGAGGTTTATACATATCTGGGATTATAACAACTGTAGGAATATGTGCAGGAGCTATGGGATCAGTTTTGTTCTCTTTAGGCTCATCACATTGCAGAGAATCATCATAAGATGTAGAACAAGTAAGGAGGCAAGGATCAAAGGGAAACTTAGTATTTACGCTTTTTGAACAGGTCGATTGAAGATTTTGATCACCTTTATCATACAACAAGTTCTAAAAAACTTTCAAGATAGCTTCAAGAACAGTAAAGAAGTAATTCACAAGAAAGCAGAGTAGGTCCTGAATACCATTCCACCTTGGATATCTGGACTTTGTGTAAGATCCTTCCATTTTCACAAAGAAAGAGTTAGTCCTCCAGTGGAGTCACCATGAAGCACCGACTGCTGGCATCTTCAGTGAATGGATTCGCCAGGTGAATGATTTCAGCCGTCTTCTTTCTGATTGATGTCCACCATCAACCATCAGATGTGAACTTGAGATATGTCCTGGGGCAAGACAATCTACAAGCAAACCATTTTTCTCCCCAGCGGAGTCACCACTATGTTAGCACCTAAATATTCCTTAGGCTGAAGGAAGGAAAAATTCAGGGTAACCACAAACCACGCTCAATCTGGTAGCTAGCCCTACCAGAACAGGAGAGGGCTCTCTCCGGGTCACACTCAGTAAAAATACACAATAAAGTATGAGATGACTCAAAATGGAATACTGATTTTAGGCTAGTAAATAGATATGGAAATAAGAAGAAAGTTTTGATAAATGCTTGAGTTTCTGGGATGTATGGGACCAACGAGTAGCATTGGGCAGAGAATTTAACATAAAGGCACAGATTACTTCATGAGGCAAGACAGGCGAAAAGTTTAGCAATTTAATTTGAAATAATGTGAAATGGAAAGATTGTTTAGGAGGGTGAAAAGGGCATAAACACATGAATCCTTTTCAACAGAAGAAGAACACGGAACGTGAAAGTTTCCCACAAGCAGAGCATTAAACATGAATTCTACCTTATATTACTTAGAAAATTTCACTGGAAATGAATATGAATGAACTGTGAAACATAACAAAATACATATGAAACATAAAGAGAACACATTTGCTACACTCACACCACATGAATCTCATGAACCAGAGTCACTGCCTTTTATTAATTCTCTGTCAAAATATACAATGAAGAACTGAGTTTCTCTCCCAAAATCTCCCAGAAATTACAACCAACCCTTTGCAAATAGTTTTGCATACAATAAATAGACTATGCCATTGGGAAATAGAACAACCCATAGTTGGGGAGTTTTTCAAATCATTACAAAATGGAAATGGAAAGCCAACCATTAGTGACAGGTGCAGTGTTACAAAAATGACAAATTGCTTGGGTGACAGCTCGCCTTCCTTTGCCACTTGGATAGAAGCCAACCTTTAGTGAAAATACTCTTTAAAATTTGCCTTAAGTGCCAAAAAAAGTGTAGTGTAAATGAGTGGGCCCATTTGGAGAAAATCGCGAATCGAAATTTCGCAGAGCGGAAGTGATTTTGGCCTTTGGGTCTATATGCGTCGTGCCCAAATCTATATGCATCACGCCACTTTGGAGGTGATTTTGAGGTACTTTCCAAAGTCTAAATTGTGCCCAAGTGTGCTTGTTAGAAATCCCTACCTGTCTACTTTCCAACCCAACTGGAATTTCTGAATTTGGTGCTCATTTTCCCCTCCAGAGCTTCAATCTCCCAAGACTACTTCCTGTGTGTCAAAATAGGGGTAGAGAGGTCATTTTTTGAGTGTTTTTGACCTCCTGGGGACTCAAAACTTGCCCAAGATTCTTGGCCATGCTGAATGCAAAAATATAAACCATTTGTGATTTGAAGCTCCCAATCCTAAGCACCGCGCCAGTGGCGCAACGCACAGGGAGAAAAACCCTGTTTTGTGCCCAAAAATTTGTCAAATGACCAAAATTGCCCCAAATTTTTTGAAACTTGGGCTGGAGGTTCCCTATGAAGTGCTATTGCTGGGCCATAGAGGCTTCAGCCAAGATTCGAAGCCGATCTTGCTATTTTTTCCTCTTTTGTCTTTTTTTCGCTCTCAATTTCGCTTTCAAACTCCTTATCTGAGCCTTTGAACCCATGTTCCATGCCGTGTAGTGATAAACCATCCACGTCAATATGTTTTTGTCCTTGTCGGCCTTCTCTAACAGTCTCTCAAGGTGGATGTTGATACGCTCGAGCCAAGACTCTCGGTCATTGTTAATCTCTTTCTCTAATGGAGTGAGCTCAATCCTCCTATGTTGGGCAGCTTGGCGATTCTTGCGGATGTTTTGCAACTCCATGATCTCATGCTGGTCTTCAAGCTATTTGTTCCTCTGCTCTAAATACTTGATAATCCACTTAGCCCTCTCCAAATCGAGTGACAAGTCTTGGATCTCCATTTGCTGCTCCTGGATGGTCCTCCTAAGTTTGGCACTCTCCACATTTGTATCATCATTGTGAATGAGGATGAACTCGGCCTCTCGTTCACCTAATGGCCCCTCGTCATGCATGGGCTTCTTGCCCCTATATTGAACCTGTGTTGCCGATGTCGGAAGCGAGGCCCCTTCCACCTCGGGTGGAGATAACACTCGCTTTGCAGCTGTAAACAAATGTTTACTACCTCTCTGATAGGTGATGAATACTAGCATAGTAGTGGTCTCATGGTGCTTATACAGATGAGAAGGACCACCTATCTCATGTTCAACCTCTAACAATACCTGTGAAGTGCTAAAGAGGTCACAGGAGATGAAGTCATCCCAACTAATGCCCTATAATCCCAGTTGATGATCCACCAAAATATTAATAAGAGCAAACTGATAAACACTGTTAAGTTGTTGTTGAGGGGTTTTGTGCTGCATGAAGGTGATCATCCTCTCTATGTTCCTACAAATGAAATATGGGATGTTCATCATCCGTACCCTGGTAGAGTGCATGAGCAACCTGATGTGATAGGCATATAGACGAGAGAACCTCCCCTCACAGCTGAAATACTTCATGATCAACTTCATGAGTGGAGCATATTCATCTTTCAAATATTGGAATGGAAAGACTCTTTGGAGCTACCTCAAGAAATTGGCCTTAATGTATGGCTCATAATGTTGCCGATCCACCTTCTGTTTCTTGTGCCATGGTTCTCCAACGTTCGGTATGCCGGTTGCTAATGACACAATTTCAGGTGTCAGTGTGAAGGTGACACCGACTAAGATAGAGTGATATCCATGAAATTGAAGCACAGAAAGACGGGCCAACTCATGATGAAATCAAACACTAGCCACCTTTTGACAAAACTCAAAACATGACAGATGCTTGAAACATGAGATAGCAAGAGGGCAGGCCTGCAATTCTGTAAGGGCGGTTGGTTCATTCCTAACATGTCTGCCAATTTTATGATGTCTCCGGGGAGCCTGTTCTTCCGAGGATGAATCACTGTGGGTTTCCATTTCATACTCCGATGAATGCTCAGATGCCATGACTGTTGTATATGGACTGTGCTTGGACTGCCCTTTGATGACGTATGAAACTATGTGTTGTTAGATCTCTGCCACCAAGGGGAACAATACAAAAGGGACTATTAGGAAGGGGAATAATATGATGGGATTAGGGGTTATGGGGAGAAATTTTGTTTAGGGACATGTAGGAGGGTTTGGGGACTTTACAAGGTAGGATTTTTGGGTTTTACATTGACAAATGAGTGGAGGGGATAGGGAATAGGAGTTTAGTAATGTTTAGGGTAGGGTAAAATAGGGAAAAATGGGATAGGGGGAAAGGGAATAATGGAAATAAGGAGAAAAATGAAAGGGAGGAGGAACCTTGGCATCAACACAACAAATTTTCAACCTTAAGAGCAATGGTTTTGATGACTTCAAGTGGTAGGGTTTAAGCGTTTTTATTGCAACTATAAACGGCAATAAACCACCATCCCCTAGCACAAACTTGGATGAAACACATAAATGGAGGCTCAACCTACTTGTGGAATGAAGAATTTACAATTTGGAGGAATATTTCAATGAATTTCATGCCTTTTATCCCTAAGCACCGTGCCTCCCATGTGCGCCGCGCCAGTGTAAATTTACACTGGAAAATTTCTCCCAGTGCGCCGCACTCCCTCTGTGCGCTACACCTTTTTGAAGGAGCCTTTTGGAGGCCTTCCGTGTGTCAAAATTGGGTGCCAGATAGCTCGTTAGAGAGGTATTTAAGTCTACGTTCCAGCCCAACTATAATTTTTCAATTTGGAGTTCATTTTCCCTGTAAAAAATCAAATCTCCCAAGACTAGTCAAAATGTCCCAAATGAGGCTGCCTCAAGGTAGAGTGCTGTTGCAGTCAACTTTTGAAGGTGTTACTCAACTTTAAATTAAGATCATGATAGCACATTA
Organism: Pinus taeda; assembly: GCA_000404065.3. Lineage (NCBI taxonomy): Eukaryota > Viridiplantae > Streptophyta > Pinopsida > Pinales > Pinaceae > Pinus > Pinus taeda. Next base: position 34,828 of record APFE031710470.1, read on the forward strand.
GAAATATCTTTGTGTCTAGTTGTCATTTTACTCATCAAGCAAGTCATTTGGCTAACCAAGCTAGGAGAAAAATTGATTTTCCCAAGGTCACTTTAGAGGTGCATCAATCCTCCCGAGGCAATTGTATTTTTGACATTTCTCTAAAAGCATGACACCTTTGTAAAATGTGAAGGAGGCTTTTCTTCCTTGGCCTATTTTGGACAAAACCTCTCTCAAGGTTTCAAAATTCATATTTTCTTGCTCAGAAACATCATTTGATTGAATTATTGAACCTTCCTCTGGCCTGCAAGTATTATTGAAGCACTTTGAGAATGACAATTTGCGAACCCTAGACCTAATGACTGAAATGAGTCTTGTCCATTAATAGATCAAACATTGAATTTCATGTATTTTAATAACTTTGATGAAAATACCTAAGCTAGCAGGTACAAGACATGAGGGGAATGAACTGACAAGACCCTTCCATCAGATTGTGGCATACCTCTAGCGGAATGTAGCTGAGTGAATGGAGAGAGACACCTAAAAATGAAATGCAGAAAGAGTTTTGATCTCTGACAGAGGACTGACAAGACCGACTCTAACACAGGGGAACCCCAAAAAGGTATGGAAGTGGCTTGACTAGGGTTGTAGTATGCCTGAGATGTCCCTTGCATTCCCTGTTGGTATGGTCTAAGTCCATGTAGTCTCCTTTGGTTCATGAAATAGAGTGGTTCAGTGGCTCCTTCGGCCCCTTGGTATAAAAATTTAAGTCCAGGCAAGGAAGGAGACTTATCTGTAGAATGATCTTCTTCACAGATTGAACAAACTTCTATAGAGTTCAATGGACATTCGTTCCTAGGATGCCTTCTGGTGCACCTAGGACAAAAAATGGCCAAAGCCCTCTTTGCTTCCTCTTGTTTCCTTTTGATATGCAAGGTATCCATTTTCATAGCAAGAGTCTGCAGCATCTCACTCTTGAATTCTTCCAGTATGTTTCCAAGTTCACCTTTAAGGGATTAACTAGATGAGGAGGTACTAGCTATGGGTTGACTCCCCCTACCTCTCTTTTTGGCTGCCCTAGAATGGTTTCTAAAAACAGTCTTTATGTCTTCATAAGGTAGTTGGTAGATGTCTCCCCCAGCCAGTAAATGGAGGGTATCTAGAAGGTCTTCTAGAACTCCTCTAAGTAGGACCAATTTTAGAGATTCGGGGTCAAGTCTGCACCTGGCCCCTTTATAACTATGTTGGAACCTTTCTTCATAAAATTCCAACAATTCATCACTTCCCATGGTCATTCAGAATATTTCTTCCTTGGTATATTTTGACCTACAGTAGTCTAGATATTTTTTATTAAAGGCTTGCTGCATCTGAGCCCAAGTTGTGATGTTGTTGCCAGGTAACCCCATGAACTAGTGCAACGCTACATCCTTGAGGGTAGAAGGAAATAGTTTCAACTTCTACTCATCTTCTGTAGAGTCATAGGTCTGACAAGTAATAGCAAACTAAAATAGGAAGATGTTAGGATCTTTTGTAGTCAATCCATGGAAGTGAGGTAGGGCTGAAGGGCTTATGTTCTTCATTTTAGTGTCCTCGTTGGTCTCTCGAATGGGAAAGGTACCTTCTACTCTTTCTCCATTCCCCCTAGCATTTCTATTTTTAGCCATTGTCTCAAGAGGGATGTTTTCTTCCTCTTCTTCTCCTATAGGTTCCTCAAATATATCAGGTTGTTCCCCTAAAGGTTCTTCTGGATCATTGCTACCAAAGAAGAGAGAAGGGTGGCTTTGTGATGTGGTGGGGGTGTTAGGTAAGAATTTCCCTGAATTATCTCTATTCCTATGAGGCATGAAAGAAAATCTCTTTTTGAGTGATTTTTATTTTTCCTGCTTGTACCTACAAAACTGAAATTGATTGAACAAACAAATTGCAACTACTGAAATGAACTTGCTAAAAGGAAATTGCAGAATTGAAATGAAAGCAAGGAAATGACTAATCTAGAATGAAAATTGTAGAATTGACAGAACTAATCTACTTTTTTGGAAATGGAAATTGCAGAATTGAAAGGGCTAATATACTTTTGTTGAAATGGAAATTGTAGAATTGAAATGGAAGCAAGGAAATGCAGAAATTGAAAGAACTTAGAAAAATGTTGCAGTAGAAAATAGAAGAAAAGTACTAATCACAAAATACTCTGACCCTTCCCAGGCAACGGCGCCAAAAAGTGGTGAGCACCAATATTGCAGCAATAATGCTACAACTCCTGGGGCTTCCTACTTTACTTTTATCAACCTGGTAGTTTGTAACAAACTTGGAAGAGATGATGCTATATGCACATGTACTAGTTCTTACTACAGGCTGTCACTTGGTCAGCTGGTGAGAGATCAGTAGGAGCTCAATCCAACTTCTATGAATTCCAGAAGAAGCTTTAAATGTGATGAAAGAAAGGAAGGCTTACTCTGTAGAGACTATTCTACTTGCAGAAAGAGAAATGAGGCTGAAATGTGAAGTAAACCTAGCAAACCCTAATTTACTGACTAACCCTACTTTTGCAAAAAGAGAGGTGAAAATCTAGGAAAGGAGTGCCATTACCTACTAAGGAAGTAAACTACACCTATTCAAGCTATTTATAGAAGGAAATAAGAAAAAAACATCTTTTTTAGATTTTTATGTACTTTATGTGAAATTTTTATGCATGTCATTTATTTGTTTATGGAGGTGGCAGTGATTAGGTGGCGATGGAGGGTGACTTTGGGATTTTCAGAGGTGTAGGAAGGTGTGGAGGGGTCCTAAGAGGCCTTTGGTGACCTTCTGGAGGCTTTCCCTGCAATCAGACTACAAAAAGTCACTCACAGGAAATTCTACAGGAGGCTGCAGGGGATCTACAAAAGGATGCCAAGGGCTATTTTAGAGGGTTTAAAGGTGGAAAAATGGTGGGAAAGGGTAGTTGGAGACTAGAGGGATGTGTTAAGGTGTTTTAAGTTCATCAAGGATGATTAGTAAAGAAAATGATGGTTGGATTTGTTCAAGAGACGAGAGGAAAGATTATGAGAAAATTGCAGGAATTAGGGCATATTTGTGAAGGGTTGTGAATGACCTGCGAAACATGTAGCAAAAGAGATGGTGATGGTAGCTTTATTGAATTGTTGTGAGAAAAGATGTACTGTAAGAGAGCTGCAAATCAAAACACTAAATCTGAGAAAGAAAAGAACTAGCTGCACCAAAAAACAGAACTATATCTCATGTTGACCTAAATTCTGATCTAGGAAAACAAAATGTTTAACAGTGCTATATGGAAAGGAAATCATGGAAAGAGATTTATTTCAGAAATATAAATGAGCATGGAAAAATGGATTTGAAGCAAAGCACTAACCTCTAAATCAAATTGTAACACTAGAAATTGCATGGAGGAAGAAAAAATGTGTTTTTATGGCAGCAAGCAGATCTTGACCTCAGTTCATGGTACCAAAGGGAAGAAAGGAGGTCAAGGCTTTGTTGATAGCCTTTTTGTATCTTTCTCTTACCGCTATTTTACCTACTTCAACAACTGAAATGGAAACAGCTATGTAAATCACCAAACAACAACCTATTTTAATAAAGAAGAAATCTATCTAACAACAACTAATTCATGAACTGCAACAAAACATATAAATACAAAACAAGAGGTGTTGGGTAGCTTGGATTGGGCCCTAACCCAAGAGCTTCAGCGCCCTGAAAGAACTCGGTGCTGGCTCAAAAAATATTTCATCTCCATTATCAAAATAATAGTCACATTACATAAAAATGTTCACAAAAGTAAGCTCGAAATGAGCTGAGCAAGAGCTGCAACAAAAGTGAAAAAAATTGACTAACATCTAACAACCTAATGAGGCCCTAAGCCTCTCTATTTATACCACTGGAGCCCCCAACAGCTCTCCTAAAATCAAGGAGGCTTGGCTCCCAAGACTTGAGATAGACAGCAGTTCCTCTTCACTTGCTTGGTTGCCCCTTTGATGCATTGATGTGGCTGCTTGTGCTCTGAGCCTTCTGAAGGAGGATTCGAGGTAGGGAGTCATAAATAAGGGGGACACCCTCCTACAAATCCTCTCCCTTGTTTTCCTCGAATATTGGCTGCCAAATTCTCATTAAACCTTTGATTTTGTCTCAAAATTGACCAAAAATCTACATAAAGCACACATTAGACTTATTGGCATAATGACTAACTCAAATCACTCTATTAGCATAAATATAATTAAAAAATGCAATAAACTAATGAGAATGGTGGATTAAGCTAAGTTAGGAGGCCAAATGAGCCCATATAATTACCCATTTATGGGGCTCATCAGTAGCTGGTAGAGCGTTTCCTGGGGAAGGGCAGCTAGATTAAGGCCAAGGCCTTTCATCATGCTAACCATCATTTTCTCCATCACATCTACTGATACCAATGCTCCTTTTGGAAACAATATTGTGTTTTCCATCCTTGCGTGCAGAATCTATTCTGGTGTTGAAGTGCGACGTAGGTAGATAGGATACCTTCTTGAGGGGGTCGTACCTTAAACTCCTACAGCTGCATCCTAAGGGCCCCCAACACCTTCTATCGCTCCATCATAAAGTATTGGAGCACTTCACTAGTGAAATCACAAAATATCTTGCCGATGATATGGAGGACACCAGGTTAAGTTGATTGGATCGATGGCTAGCTTCGAGGCCTTGACCTTTTTTCTTGGTCCCAATATTTCTGCGACGTGCATTCGTTTGAGTTGGGTCGAGGTGGTTCTTGGGTCCGTGCTCTCTTCTGCAAGGTCCGTGTCCTATGCCTCTTGCCCTATAGACATTGCTTGGCCTTCCTCTACCTGCACTGTTTCAACCTCTGATTTCTGCACTGTTGCTGCTACTTCGGCTGCCTTCTTTTGCTACGTGGTTGCCTATGTCGCTTCACGAGCTACCCTGACCTCAACTACCGCTTTTTCATTGTGCCTTTTCTCATCCAGTTGGGTGACACGCAGCTTGGCATCATCCTCCCTTTTCTGCACTGTTGTCTTTTCCAACTCCTCCAAATCTGAGGCGCGCCACTCAGGAGGCCATGTCTCTAACACTGTAAAGATTATGTCATTAGTGGCTATGAATGGGAGCTTTTTCCACTGTTGTGCTGGATGTTTTTGTGCTCTGATGTAGATATTGTGCATGTCCACCTTGAAATCTGCAAAACTCTTCAAACTATTGTGCACCGTGGGGGATAGGCGTAGCCTTCTATTAATCCACATTCAAATGCTCGCCTCCATGAGCACCCAGAAAATCTTAGTATCAAAAATTTGTTTCATGTCCTTGGTGGCCTAGAGTGAAGCATACTTCATAGTCTCTGGTAAGTCTCGATCGATGCTCAGGAACTGGCTATCTTCCAACAGTTTTCCTACTACTGGCACGATGGATAAGAGCAACCACACATAGTGGAAGGTCTTACCCTATTCCTAGGCCTCTTGGCAGTTGAGCAAAAAATCTTTGCAAAGGAACTTGGCCTAGTTGAACTAGAACCCTTCCACACATTGCTCAGCCATCACAACTACCGGTGTTGGTACTTCATCGTTGTAACATTTTCTCACTACTTTATTGGGCAGGAGTTGGGTGCCTACGCATACCCCTTTATCCTTGATACTGGTGATAGTGTAACCCCTGTTTTTCTTCTTGAGCTTATATTTTTTCTTCATGGCCTCTACGAGAGCCAATTCGCTGCTTTTCCCTGCTATCGTTGCGAGGTCCTTTCCCTTACAGGGACGCCGAGAAATTCAATGGATGAGATCTGTCATTATGGGAATAGGCTCCTCTAGCCATAAGTACCCATCATGCACTAGGAAAAGTAGCTGTCGGATGACGAAAATGGTGATGGGCACACAGTGGAGATGTGGTATCCATAGTAGATGAAGCAACTCGACCTTTTACACACCCCACAACGATTTTCGCAGTGCTAATGTTATCGTCAACCTCTCTGTATTCTGCATCATTAGGTTCGTCATTTCTGAGTGCGGGAACTTCTCGCTGTCTGCGACGTCCCAGGCTTCAAATTTCAGGGTGGGCACACATCCTAGAAGGAAACCTCAAAGGCAATTCCATTGGGGAGCAGCGGGGTCTAGAGTGCACTCTTCGTTGCATCCAGATCCTTTGGTACTTTGGCTTTCCCTTTCCATGGAGGGACATACTCAGGTAGTTTCACTACGGAGCGCATTGGTTGGATTTCTTCCTCCTCGTCTTCTTCTTCTTCTGCGGTAGCAATCAAGGCCTACAAGTCTTCTTCCTCTTCATCTGTTTCAATGGTAACTACCTTTCCTTTTTCTTCCATTGATAACTTACTATGCCGAGGATTCCTCAAGGACATACGTACTGGCCCCATTGCCTACTTATCTTTCTTTCTTCTCAGCGTCCGAGGTAATTTAGGGATTTTTGTCATGACCCCAGTGCCTTTGGGAACATCTTGTACCATGGGGGTCTACGTGGCCTCGCTGGCGGTTCCTTCCTCAATTCCTAACCCATCCTTTGTGGCCATCATCATTTCTACACAATATTTTATCTTTCGCAAACTTAGGGGCTCTATTATTTCTTGGCTCTCAACACTATGTGCTCTGCTCAACCGCTCAAAGCTCAAATGACCAAGTGTTGTCCACTGGCTAGCCCTTTGAGTTTTATAGTGCCTTTTGAATTCAAATTGGACCATTCCCCCTAATTTCGAGCCATCAATGATTTCTTGGTGGTAGATTTTCTGAAATCTTGCCCATAACTCTTGTCGTAAATGCCCACCACTCACTACATTTGGCCTCAAATCAGACATCCCATCATGAATAGCAACACCAATGGTCACTTACCAACCCACTCGTGCGGCAGCGCATCCCTCCATGCGCGGGCATGAACCATGTGACAGGTTGTACCTGTGCGCCCCTGTCAGAGGGTGCAGCTTCAAGGCAGAATAATTTATAGTCCCACGCTCCCTTTCAACTTCCTAGAGTGCTAAGACTATTCATTCTATGGCTAGTCAGGTGTTCACACCACCTATGCAAGGCTCCATATCACCCTCTAGTATAGTCCACGGAAAATCCTCATCTATCATCGTGGTGATCAGCACCGTGCGGTCTACTATTTCTAGTACACTCACTTGGTTACTGCATTTGGTGATATATAGTCCTAGCCATAGCAGCAGAATAATTATTCTTAGCGATAGTCTTCTAATTCATTAGTATGATCACCCACACCTTGCCTTGCTATCCTTGTTTTATCGACGAGACATGCTCCCTTTATCTCGTTTTCCAACCTCTTGACCTCTACATCCATCAAAATGCTTTTCTTCCTTAACCATACCCGATCCTTTTCAAGTTCGTGAAGTCCAAGGTTCCCTTGCCAAATGGCTTCTTGAAGTCTTATGTGCTCTGCTTCACATAACTATGTGATTTCCTCATCTTGGGCTTCACGCACTACCACAACTATGGGTTCTATTGCATGTGGATTCATCCACGCATGCTTCTCATAAATTACAGTCCTTACTTTAGTCCACCTCCTTGGAATTGATTTCGGGGTCAGGGTTTTGTATATGGTCCCATAGGCCCATCGAACTTCTAGTACGTGCAGGTCCCAGTCAATGCGTCTCACCTAGTGAACCCTGTTCAGCACTTCGCACACCCTATCGAGTGCTTCTCCATGGGTAATCCTTGGTGTTATTTGCCTTTCTGTTATAGAAATTTTTGGACACTTCAACCCCAATCATAAATGTCCATAAACTGAGGGTTCCTAAGTCCCTAAAAGTGTTGCTTCACTACCTAAAGGAACAAGGTCAACTGATTACATCAACTCCCAGAAGTTCTCCACTGAAAACTACTCATAAATGGTCAAAATTGGACTATACTGAAAGCTCAGTGCATAGGGTATGATGCATATCACCTTCCTAATGTACAAGGTGTGATGCATATTGATTTGCTCCTCTGTGGGGTGTGATGGTCGGGAATGGACAAATGGCAGGGACAAAATGCGAGGTGGAAGATCATGGAATCTTCCAGAAGCTTCCCATCTGATACTTGCCTCTCTATTTTTGACCAGGGATGAGTAAGAGATCATCATTCTCCAAGTGGAAGCAGGAACTATCAGAGAGAAGACACTAATCGAGATCCAGAAGATGACTCACCTGTCTGTAATCATCTATATATGGATCCCTCATCACAGAGATCCAGAGGTTGGAATTTTGTATCTTATAGAGAAGTGATGTTGGTTTTCTGGTGTACATTCACAGTGTTGGGTGATCTAGCTTTGCTTGAGGTGAAGAAGGGCTTCTTAGCTGGAGGATGATGTTGGGTCAGAGCACATGGTTGTAATCCTCTTGCTACTTTTCATCTGAATAAAGTTATTCTTGTTTCATTCCATATTCTTATGTACTTGTTTATATATGCATGTATATGGTTAATACACATCTGATCATGTATTATTTATGAATTTAGATCTTTGTTTCTTGGATAATAGTATGTTGTTGTGATTCCACAGGCTCTTTTGAAGCTGGGTAGACAAAGAAGAAGCGGCGAAGCTCTATCAAGAAGGAGAGGAAATCAAACGCAAGACTTAGGCTGGTCTTCTTGGTTCTCCTTTTGTCTATTTTCATAAAAGGAAACAACAGTAGACTTTGATTGTTTGTTTCTAAGATAGCCACCCATCTTAGTGGGAATAGCAGCATCCGAGTGGACACTATTCCCAGATAACAAAATGGTGACTCCACTGGGGAGCAACTAGATTACTTGTTAGCCTATATATCCTTGTTTCTTTTATAAACATATAGACGGAGCCTGAAGTCAAGCCAGCTAGCCTTCGAACTGCATTCTCCATACAAATGAAAAGTATATCAATGCTGCTTCAGTCTATCTCCGTGTTTTTTTTATGAATTAAAAAATATATTTGCAAGCAATCTAATTTCCCTAGGTGGTGGCTCTGATAACCTCTTAGATCACCCCTGTGTTTTACATACACTGATCTTTACTTATTCGGCCTAAACACCTGAACTAGATTGCAAAATGTGAGTGAAATCTTGTTTGAAGTCTCTCACTGCTACCATCACACCCTACCTTCAAGGCAGTCTATATGCATCGCACTTCCCGAGTGCAGTAGATGTGCTGCATACTGAGTTCACTGTGTAACAGGTGCGATGGTCAAGGAGGATTAATTTTACCCTCTAATTGTGGATTTTTCTCACTATTTTCAGTCTTATTCAAGAGTTTTGTTGTCCATAGTCAATGTACTTCTGTGAAAACTCCCTTCTCTTGCATTATTCTGCCTCCTTAGTGTAAATAACTATAAATGTTTTTATGTATTGTGCGTCATTTTTAGTTCTCTTTTGCAAAAAAGTAGCATAGTTGAACTGTTGTCTCTAGATCTGAAAGTGTCGTAGCTGTCATTTTCAGTTTTAGGAAACAATCCCATTGTTCTTGATAGTCGATTATATGGTTACTATTGCATAGGATTTGAATTATTAGTTTTAAAGTGTCAAAAAGCAATTTCCATTTCAAAATCACAAAGTGTCTCTCTTGCTTTCACTTCGTTTTGAAAAAGACTTTTGTTGAGTACTGTCACTTTAAAAGTAATTCAATTTGCACATAGCTTTCTTAACATCATTCACATTAAGAAGGCTGAAAACAAACACGTGCATGTGCATTTGTATTTTGATTGCTTGGCTTGATTTAGGACTGTGCATTTAGCATGTGCTCTATGCTCTGTGAAGAAAAGATTCTTGACTTTCTTCCCTTTAGTAGCTAGGATTTTCATTGTTGAAAGAAGATCAAATGTTTTTTTATCATCTTAGACTGCATTTTAAGAATTATATACACATTATGTGGTGAAACAGAAAGGAAAATTGTTAAGCAAGATCAACTTAAAATAAATTCAATGAATCTAACAACGCTTTGGAACTTAACGCACAACATCTAGAGGTCTAGGCTAGAGACATATTCTGGCGTCGTAAAACCTAGTAACTGTTGCTTTCAATGTTGGTTGGATGATCCTCACTCTGAGATGGCAATGCCATTACGAACTTGTGCTCCCATGTACCATCAAGTATATATTGGGAGAACCACAATAAGGCTGCA